>OOFC01029771.1:0-14359 GCA_900323345.1 Pseudochromis fuscus | reverse complement strand
TGTCAGTCTGTATGTCTGTATGTCTGTCTGTCAGTCTGTCAGTCTGTCTGTATGTCTGTCTGTATGTCTGTCTGTCTGTCTGTGTTCAAGATAACTCAAAAACTTATGGACGGATTTTGATGAAATTTTCAGGATATGTTGGAAGTGGGAAAAGGAAGAACTGATTTCATTTGGGGGTGATCCACAACACCGTCTGGATCCAGGAATTTTTTTAAGGATTCTCCTCGCAAAGTCTCTCCTTGACAGCGTCCATCTTGATATGCTAGCGCAAGCATAGTGCAGTTGCTCGCGCCCTCTGCGCCCAGGCGACGCACTCACATTTTTGGAGCTGTACGTGGACACCTCCGCGCCTGAGCACTTCCTGAGATGAGGTGGAAAGAAATACAAATAAAAAGTAAAGAGAAAAAGAAAAACACAGAAGGAGAGAGACTGACAGAGGCTCTTTGACTTCAACCTTCATCTTTGGCTTTTAGATCCATCATCAGGGGAAAATCTGTCAGTCACTGGAATTTCCCTGTGAGATCTGTCCCACTAGTTTTAATAGAAGTTGTCAGGATTAAGAATACAGAGGTCCACTGAGGCCGGTACAGGGGTAGGGAGGGGATACAGCTTTGGGGACGAAGAAGGAAAACCAAGAACCTATTTTATGGCTACTGCACCTAATTTGAGGTAAAAAAAAAATTTCCTTGAAGGGACGAAACCTTTGATGAGAATTTAGGATGGCATGATGAAGGAGAAAGTGAAAAGCAACACCTGCACACTAATGGTGTTTTCTTGGGCAACTTTCTGAGGTCAGCTCCTGCAACAACAAATCTTTTTTTGGCTGTTAAGGCACAGCTTACTATTGTTACTCAGTTTGCTTGCTCTCAGTCTAAGAAAAAACTACCATGAGATGCAGAGCAGAGATGCATTAAGGCAAAGGAGGGATGGTTGATGGATGTGAGAAGGAGGGGGGAGTGGAGGGATGGCGCTCTCTTAATGGAGATGACTCATGGTTGAAGGAGCCTTACATCAGCTCTGTGCCTCTGCTTTGCTCTCACATGAAACTCCTTGAAGTTGTTATTTTTTTAAAAGTAAAATGAACAAATCCTTCTTTCTTTTAATTCCACTACTGTTCCTGTTTACTTTGGGGACTGTAATTTGTGAATATTTTTTCACGGTGTGATTTAAATTTACTGTTACCATAAACTCCAGTTATTATGATAATTTATGCAGCTCTGTGCTTCATTGTTTACAGGATTTCACGTCAGGGACAACAAAGTTTAAAAATGAACATACTGTATTATAGAAATACTTTATGAGCCAAGCTTATTACTACACTTAATTTATAAAAACTCGTTGCACTAATCTCACCTCAAAGACGAGTTGTTGTTGAAAGTTTCTGCTGTCGTATGTGCAGAGAGTATCAATATACAGTCTGGTAGGTAAATCTAGTACAGCTTTTCTACTACTATAAGACAGTCGGGCTGAACAGTCAGAGTAGTATCATGCTTGAGTAAGCTGTCTCTTTGGTTTGGGTCACACAACCCTGACTGAGCTTAACTCTACATATTTCATGAGACTGACGCAGGCTGCAGAAAACTGCTGTATATCAGCAAAACATGAGTGTGGAAACGTGAGTGTTTGATCCATAGCTCTGCTAGAAAGTACTTCACAGGTCAGATATTTAGCACAGAAATAAAATTCAGTACAGGAATATTTTATTGCTTTAAATGTGTTTAATGGCGGTGACTCTGATCCATTTATTGACGTTTTGTGGAGATTTTAAAATTACATTTCTGGCAGTGAGTGGATTGAAAGCAGTTAGATAACAGTCGTGTCTGCAGACTATTAATACATAACAGTAGAAACTGATCATAGCTGAACACAAGATTAGCAAATGACACTTCAAAAACACTCGAAAACAAGACAACAGGGGAAGCAACTCTAACCAGCACAGCAGTTAGTTGGACATGTAAAAAAGTGTGATCCAGGATCAGAGACAAAAGACTTGGACATCCTTAACAAGGACACATCACACATTTTCTGTCTATGAGGAAGAGAGCAGCAAGAAGACTGACAGAGATGAAACATCTCGGGCTTCCCCCCCCTGGGCTGGCTGACTCACTCTGATGTCGCAGAAGTGCCAAAATGCTTTGTCTTAGCCATGAGAGACCCTTCATCAGCATATTTCATTTCCTGTGAAGAGGGAGACAGGAATGAAGGGGTGAGATGTGTGTGTGTGTGTTGTGGGGTGTTTTGAATTTTGGATGTGCCACGTTTTCCCCTGTGCAGGTTTCTCCTCTACAGAGTCCCAAAACTCAGTTATTTTTGTCCCAACCAGAAGTTGTTTTCTTGGGATTAACTCTTTATTGTCGAACAAAAGCTTGAACTTGTGTGTCTTTGAGGTCACTCTGCATATTATATTGATACTTATTTAAAAATCTAAATATTGTAGAAATGTAAAAATACACATCTAAAAATTGTTGAGCTGTGCATATGTGCCAGGACACGTATTAGTGCATCTACAGTATGTATAGCATAGACATTATTGTTCTAATTCTAACCTGAAGCAGCTGGGAGCCTGTGTTTAGCCTGGGAGATCTCATCAATTTTTAAAAATGCACATTCAGTAGTGAAGCAAGTCTGACGCAGTCTGGCACCACTGCTACGATCCCTGAATCGTAACACACAGTTTCAACTACTGCTCACCCGGAAAAGAGTTAAACTTTTTATTCAGCCTGTGCTGAATTTAAAAATCGTATTTTCCTGAGGACTAGTTGTCTGACAAACATTGCTTCACACAATAACTAACACAGTCTACAGATGAAACAATGTCGTTTCCTTGTTTCACTGCAGTATTAAATGTCATATATCAGATTTCCTTGGTTTTGCATCGCTGCCTCGTGATGTCTGCATTGTTTTAGTCTTGCATTACACTAAGGGTACTGGAAAACATGAAAACAGTATTTACCTACTGTGGTCACTGAGTATGCAAGTGTGAATGCTGCTAACCAAAGTGACAGGACTATCCAAGTCTATATGACACCAGGAAATAAGGTGAAAAATATAGTTTCTTTTAACAATTTATAGTTTGTAGTATTTCTAATTATCTTTCTGTGTAAAATCAATGAGTAGGATCCTATTGCAGGGTGTGCTGATGCTTATGTAGGTTCCTAAAAACTGTGCATATGCCAATAACTACAGGTGGTGAAAAAACATGGCTGCTAAATAGATAAAAATCAACTTAAGGCAGGTGGACTCAAATCAGGAAAGCTTCAGGATCGGTTGAATTGGTAGCAAAAAAACCCCACAATTGATTTTATACAAACAAAGACTGATTTGAGTTAGATCAACTAATATCACATGAAAAAACATTATTACAAAACTAATGTAAGAGCACTGTTTGCACCCATCTTTTATTCAAAACCTGCTTCCCCTTCTCTCTCTGACTTTTCTGTCTCCCTTGTTGTCGTCCCCTATGGCATTATATGTCTTTGTTTTCTGGGGTTTTTTACACACTTGCCTTTTTATCCCTCTCACTCGTATTCCATCTGTTTTCGTCTCATTCTCGTTCCTTTTGAAGGCAAACACAGCCCTCCTGATAGCAGCACCATTATCAATTACTCCCTGTCTCCTGCACCAAAAACCTCCCTGCAGACACAGCACATTTCCCTGGCCTGCAGCGAGGAAGGAAGCAGAGGGAAGGGAGAAAAGAGGAGAAATGGATAAAGAAACACTGAAAGAAAGAAAATCAAAAGACAGAAAGAGCAGGGGAGCAGGCACGTACAGTGAGTTTGTAAAAAAAAAAAAAAGTACATTACCTTTCTTCAGGTGAGTTTGGTGAGGAGGGAGCTACTTACACATTATGGCTGTGTATAGTACATGCTGCTGTGTGTATGTACCTGGGATGTCCTCATGTGACCCCCAGCACACTCACACATGTACAGCATAATGTTCAGTGATTGGGAAATATACGTGTAAGCTGTTGCAACAGGTGAAGCTGGAAAACAATGACACAGCAGTATTGAAACTCCACTTAAACTAATTTATTACTGTGCCCTCCACTGTGGAGTGTGAAAGGATTTTGTTGAACTGAGTGAACCTTCAAGGGAAAGGAGGGGGGAGAAAGAAAAAGCAGCAGACAGCAGCCACAACAGCAAATCCAATAAGTGAGGATCAGTGCTTTTTTCAGTGCACATTTATTTGTTTAACAATTCGCTTTACTGTCAGATGGTAAACTGATCCCACACCGTAACACCACACTGTCATACGTTCTGTTCAGACTATTTTTCAATATTAGTAACATATTATCTATACCTTTTTCTTTTAGCCTGTTACTCACTTTTTGTCACACAGTCACACGAAGTAAATATATTTGCATGTTAACCCATGGTGGGAGATGGTGAAGGAAATTTTAACAAAGAAAAAGTAGAAAAACAGAACATAAAGTAGAAATCACATATTGAAAAAAGTAAAACTGCATAATTGTCAGCCTGTTTCACTGTTGTATTGTTATCTTTGTTATTATTACTGATAAGTATACATTGCTGCTTACTCCTTTTTTAAAAAGTTTACCACATGTTTTGCATTGAAAATAACAATCAGAACAAGCTGTAACTTTCTGTAGCAAGTAAAGTAGAATTGGAGAATTTACTCAAAGAAATTTCCTCCACAAAATAAATAGCCTCATATTTCTTGCTATTACTTACAGTGACATTTTATACACACCCAATACACTTTCCCTGCACTCACCATCTCCTCTGCCTTTCTCTGTTTCCATGTGCTGAGCCAACGCCCAGTTGCTGCAGTGCAGCTCAGTTCCCCATTTCCAAAAACTCTCCCCCCTGCCTCTCCTGGTCTCTCTCTCTCTCTCTCTCTCCTCCTTCCTCTGTCTCTCTGCAGTGAGGCAGTGATGAGTCAATGGGACAGTGAAGTGAGTTTTCAAGCCTCTCTCCAGCTCAAAACTGCACTGCCCCACAAAAACTGAGTGCACATCTACAGTTTGCCAATAAATATGTTGTAATTTAAGGATGTTGGATTTCATCCTGGCTCGCTGTCTATATATACACTGCAGTGTGGGGAAAAAAATCTCACTTTAAATTACTCCTTCCTCTCTGTCCTCCCCTCCCCTCTGCTGCTGGTGAACTTAATGACCCCAAACAGACTCATCTACATCATCAGACCACCTAGATGTGTGTGTAATTTGTTGAAAGTTCGGAGCGGTTTGGGATTTTTTTTTTTTTTTTTCAAACTTTAATAACTTTAATGACTAACCATTAAAGTGCTGTGTATTTTGTTATCCCAGAAGAAGTAATAAAGCAGTGTTGTGAAAGTCTGCGCTGGGCCTTTGGGAGTAATTGAAAAGTGAGGAGACAAGGCTTGGATCGCATCTTCAGAAAAAGATGAGGCCGAACAGTTTGGGAGATGTTACTTGGATTAATGATAGAAAGGGACCAGATATTCCTTGCACAGACAGAAGACCTTAATCAAAGTCTCATAAAGAAGTTTCCCCAGATAGCAGTATTTTGTCAATATCACATGTTAGTTATGGTAGAGTGAAGGGAACAGAGACACTCTCACCCTGAGCTCAGATACAATTTCTATTCAGTTATAAAAAGTCATTTTTATTTCCTGAAGTGTAAAAAAAAAGGCGGCCCATGTGCTCAGCTATGACAGGTGCTTATTTTATGTATTTGATATATATACTTTATATATACTTTGATATATATATATACTTTAAAGAGTTTCAATACTGCACAACAAATTCAAACCCTTACTTAACTTCAAGTTTTCAATAAGTTCAAGAATAATCATTCATTCAATTTTCTATTGTCATTTCTTATACTATAGCTTGTAATATTGTACTTTAAATAACAAAATATATGAATGACTACACATTAAAAGGTACAATGATTTGCATGTCGGCACCAAGAAGTCCATAAAGTGACATTCATTTTTAACTAATCAAAATATTTGAATGCTCAAATAATAACACACACACTACATATTAGCAACTTCGGTAAATGGCTGAACCCAGGATCAAGTTAAAACATTTTATTTACAATGGTTTTACTTTAAGCTGCACGAGTAGACTCCTCAGAGATCTTTAGCCTCTTTCAGCTCATTGTTTTGGTTGTGTTGACAACTTTACTGTTTGGACTCTCATCAAGTTGTCATAACCTTATAAGGTAAGTTGGTGAGTGTTGTTTGCAGTTCGCTGGGCAGTAAGATCCAAGCTCTGGATTAATTTTACGTAGGTAGACTGTTTCATCTCCAAGTCAGTAAATATATACATACAACATCATCTCTGCTAGAGTTAAGCTTCCCATTGGTTTTGTTTGTATGGTGATGGGGTCGTGTCATGTGGCATCCCAATCAATCACTGCTTCTTCTCCTAACATATCCATCATGTCTTATTATATCTCAGTCCATCAAGTCCTGTCTATTCCCATCACGTAATGCCATGTCGCGTCACGCTGCAGCACAACATAAAATAAAGATTATGGCAGCAATAAAGAAAGGCCCCTGCTTTGTCATACTACAGGCAGCCACTGGAAAAGGATCAGACCTCTACATCTCGCCTGAACCTCCTAATCTATGGAACAAGCTATTTGCTATTGCAGTTGCGCTGCAAAGCAAACACATTTACTGTAATGTAACTCTTGTTAAAAAAAAAAAAAAGTGCAATCAATGAGTATTGATTGGGAGCAGCGTGAGTCTTGTCCTCAAGTGCTCTTGAGCTGCTGCTGAGGTCCTGCCAGGTAATCCAAGCCTCAGAGGTCAGTGAGATTCCCGGCAGGTTGAGGGAGGAGAGGCTGCAGCGACAGAGTAAAAACAAGCAAAGCAATCTAACCCTGATCCAGTGGGCTGTTTTCTTTTTTAGTTAATCAACACCTTTCATATTTTTCCCACAAACTAACAACGGGAACCAGGCTGATGCTGGAGCGCGTAAGCTCAGGGAGAAATTCAATAAAGCTAATAAATATGCAAGCCGCACTATCGTCAGCTGCTTACTGAAAAGGCTTTGACAATGAAAAAGGAGACTGTATTATAACCAATGCAGAACTGCCATGTGCGCAAGTCTCCTCATCAGCATTTCAGACGGAAAGAGAGAAAGTTTGCATTATTCTTCCCCCTGGACAGGAAGCTGGTCTGCAGTATTGTGGTGTCTTGGCTTCAGCAGGGGTGACTCTGAGATCATTTCTGGGTGTCTGCCAAGAGCTTTTCACCCTGAAGCACTTTGATTCTCACAGAGTCGGCCCAGCATGCCTGACTCCAATGATCAATGCTTCCTAATGGAGGAGCGGTCATGTACAGCGTGAGATTTAAAAAGAACACTTAGATTCTGTGTCTTTTTCTGAAGCCATTTTCTTTATGGCTGCAGAAAAAGAATTGAACCAATCTAATTTTTATGATCCAGTCAAATGTGCCTGAGTCCTCCCAAGAATATCTTGAAAAGTTTTTTTTTTTTTTCTTTTTCAAAAGTTAGACTGTAATTTATGCTTGAAAGGAATAGTTTGACATTTTGGAAAATCAGAGCTTTCTAGATGAAAGTCAGATGAGAAGATCAATGGTGCTCATGTCTGAATGCTTAATATGAAGCCACAGGCAGGAGATAGTTAGCTTAGTTGTAAAATGAAAAGAAAATCTGCCTACAAGCACTACCAAGGCACATTAATTAACATGTTGTATCAAATTTGTTTAGTCTGTACACAATCTAAGATTAAAAAAGGGAAAAAAGACAATTTGTGGTTTTACAGAGGTCTATATACCTGATTTTTTGTTTTATTTTTTATTTTTTCGGCCAGGTGCAGAGACTTCCTGGAGTTTATGGTGATTTAAGAGACAGTGAAAGCAGTACTGACCTTTTCAAATAAAGCTCTGCAACAAAGACTGAAATCATTGCTCCCAGTATGGCTGTTCATACCGTTTGATTTTTAAAAGTAGCTTTTATTTATATAAATAAATATAAAATTGAAACAGTATCAGATGTTTTAAGGCAAACATACTTTACATCAACTTTAATAAATAAAAATATCTAATAAAAAGTTTTCCTGTCTTCTGTTCAATGACTCTTCTCCTCGATTACCCATTACACTTAATATCATTTGGAATATAAAACACACCATCCCCTTGTTTCATGGTGCAAAAGCTGAACTGCTGAGCCAACTTTTTTTGTGCTCTATATCTGCATTGGTGCCCTTAAATACCAATATGCTTATTCTACCCTGCTGAGCATTACTTGCTAAAGCCAGCCAGCAGTGCACTTCTATAAACACTGCAGTTAATTATCCATCTGAGGCTGTGTAGTAAGTGTAGAAAAAAAAATTGTTTGCACAGCTTCAGTGCAGTTTTAATTGAGTGACAAATGACAACAGCCCTGCATTAGAGAAACAAGGTAGGACAGAAAGCAGATATATTTTTAATTATGAAGACTATCACCTAATCTTTCATAGTGTGTGCTCCTTTAATGACTAAAGGCTTTCACCTCAGTGACCTGTGTGGCAGATTTCTACATTGAGTCTTTGCTGACACCTACAGTAGCAAGTGCGGCGGTGTGCTTAGTTAGCAGTAGGAGTAACAGCAGTAATAGCAGCAGTAGCTTTAACAATAATACAACACTAAATAAAAAGAAAGCAGAGACATCATTCAATATTAACAATGAAGAGTTTAAGTTAATAGTTAAACCACTAAACGGTACATTTTCCTTTCAGTCTATATGGGATACATTCATCTGTTGTCTATGTAGAATTTACTATGTCTATGTTTGTGTTATAGTTCATTTCTTTACATGATTCAGGACACTAAAACTGTGGAAAAAGAGCCCTCTACATCACCTCCACATCTTAAAAGATTTAGATGTTATCCTTTTAATAAACCACCTAAGATAAAGAACACCAAAATAATCCATAATGTAATTTGCTGAAACACGTAGATGATGTTTATTCTGAGAACAACACATATGGAGTCATTGTATCAAGGTGAGCAGAAGGACATGTCCTTTGTTACAGTGCTCTCCACTTCTTCTTATTTCAGAGATGGCCATAGACTTTACATTGGAAACAGCAGCGCTGGCTGAGGACCAGAACTTTTTTTATTTTTTTATTTTTTGCCGAGAGAAGTGCAAGTCATCGTCAAGGGCAAAGACCAGCAGATACACAGTCTGCTTTGGAGTGAGGCCAGATGGCATGTGACACAACTGGAAAGACACTGCGAAAAAAAAGTAGGGCATTTCAGGGACATTAAACAAACATAGCATTTGTTCAAATCTGTCCCGTAACGACAGTACAAGTAACAATAATAACAATGTTGTCCATAAACGATCAACACAATCTAACAAAAAAAGATTTGGTTAAGAAAAAATGTTGAAATTGCCCTTTTAATGCCAGACAGCAATCTGTTGTTGTTGTTGTTGCACAAGATTTTAACTAATAAACCATTTAAAATGCTAAATGTATTGACCCCCCCCCAAAAAACGTAACTCTTCTTTTTGTGCAAACATGAAAGCTTTTTTGAATACATCAAAACAAGCATAAGCAAATAAATCACCAATGCATCAAAACAAAAAAACTCCCAACTGAGTTGTAAATGAATTTAGGTGTTTGAAGTAACACGCGTACCCACACAGCAGCCCCATGAAGGATACTTTACATTGGAAATAATGCACATGGTCGCAATAACAACCACCTGCCACCTGATGGTGCAATAACACAGTGAACACGGGATGGGCCAACAGTGTAGCAGTGTTGTTGGAGGCTTTAAATAGCATTGATGTACTTGTAAATCTCAACACTGTCGAATCATGAATCACCATCAACTGGAAACCGTTTCATCTGCTCAAGAATGTAGAGCGTGACATGCTGCCAATAAATATTACACTTTCACGCTGTACCTTATGTCAACTGTTGAACTTCACTGTTGCTGCGAAAAGATGATGATCCATAATTCACTCCTGTAGCCACTTCGCTGCTGCCGAGTTTACTCTTTAAATTTACTTGAGCTGTAAAGTGTTGAATCGTTTTTGTCATGGTCATGCAACGTCCTTGGGAATCTTTTACAGCAAGCTAAATATTCCCAAAAGCACTTAGGAGAAAATTGGAAGTATGCCTTTATTGTGTTCATGAAATATGTAAGATGATGTCCGAAGATATTAGAATGGTTTATACTCAGAAGACAGTTTTAGCAGCTAAAAATAAGCTTTTGGTAACGCACTTCCTGAGTTGGTTTTAGGGCTGGGGTTTAGATGTAGCTAGCAGTAAAATAAAGCATTTCAAAATTCTCCGTTTGGATGAACTCAAGCTCTTCTGAAAAAATAGAGACCAGTTTACTGAGATCTCAGTCCCTTTGCTCACAAGTCTTATGGTGATTAAGTCACTAGCTACCAAAAGATGACTTCTTCAGGTAGCAGAGAAACCTTTTACAGCTTTATCATTTTCTATATTTGGCACACCACAGTCTGGCTGAGGAGCTAATGGACCCTGCACTTGTTTTGTCATTGTTTTCATCAATGATAGATCCCAGCACCATCTGCTGCACCTGCTCCAACATAAGCCCTGCATGCAAATTAAAATCTAGAATGGGTCCATTTAAAATTGTGACAGAATTTGTATTTATTTAGATCATCCCTCATTATAAGATTTACTGAATTTTGAAACCAGGAGTTTGGCGTTTGAACATCGCCATGTTGGTTGTTTGGAGCCAGAAGTGACCATATTCATATTTGATAGAAGGAATGAGGAGGCGGGTCTGACCCTTGGACCCAAGATCACTGCCCAATGTGAATGAGACTTGACTTCAGCACTGCTCTCATTGGAGAACAGGCTTGTCGATCAGGCTAACCACATCCCTAAATATTCATCTATCTGAAGCCTACTATCTCCTTAATGATTCATTTATTTTCAGATGGACCACCAGATCACTGATAACAATAATTAACTTTAGCTAATGACAGCAGATGACTTGTGAAAAAAAATAATTGACTGAGTATTTAATGATTGAAAATGAGGAATTTTTTGAATTGCAGTCAGTTGGAGCCAGAGTTTTGTTTTGTTTTTTTGGAGTTTTTAGTGGTTGTCGGGGCCAGTAGTTGTCACTTTTTTGCACTTCTGCATTGCCCTCATTTTTGAGCCCCACTTGCTTCATCCATGTCCATGTGTGAATATCAAGGGAACAGTGAGGAGGTGGGTGTGACCCTTGGACCCCAGAAAACTGTCCAATGTGTATGAGACTTGCATTCACTGGTGAATGAGCCTTCAAATCATATGTAAATCATTGAAGATCAGACCTGTCAATCAAACTAACTACACCCCTAAATCTTCCTCTTTTTGAAACCTAATATGGACTTAATGATTTTTTTTTTCAGATGGACCACCAGATCACTGATAAGAAGAGCTAACTTTAACCAATTACATCAGAATGACTTGTGGAAACTGTGACTGGGTATTTCATGATTGAAAATGTTGATTTTTCTAATTGAAGTCAATTGGAGCCAGTTTTTTTGGAGCCAGCATTCAAGAGTCGTCGTGAGTATTGTACTTTGTTGCACTGGCCTTATATTTGAGTCCCGGTGGCTACATCCATTTTTTTATACACTTTCTGCTAAATGCTCACATGCTTGAAGTTAATTAACCAGCACCAACAAACACCAGGAGACAAGTCTGTGAAAAATAACTTATCTCAGAGTTAGCAATTGACCTCGTTCAGCTAGTCAGTTAGCTAATTAGAAGCTAACCAGTTACGTAGTGTTTCTTAAGCTACTTTAATTTTATCATCACCCCAGCTTGGTCGCTCATATAAAGGCAATATTATGTCGGCAATTAACTTTCATGGGTCCAAATCATAGTAATACTGCAAGAAAGTTGTTAACAGGCTGTATTATGTTTCCTGTCATTTAAAAGTTGTATAAAAATCAGTTTTGTTGCTTTAAAGCCTCCATTTACTGGAATAATATGAGGAAAGAGTGCATCAAGTAATCTAATCCTTTACAGAAATGGCGTTGCCTCTTGCAGTAGGTGTCACGTATGACGTATGACAAAATTATGGGACATTATCTTTATCATCACACTGTCAGCTAGAAAACCATACGTGACTCCAAGTTGTGTTTTTATAATAATAAGACAACAAGAAAGACACATCCCTCTCCCTGCAAAAGGTGAATTAATGAGGTAGAAAAAAGATGACCCCTCAATGAACTAATCTGCCATTGTCCTCTATTCCCTTCAGTGTCTAAGTGACTGGTCATCTAAAATATTTGCGCCTGGCAGAAACAATTTCCCACATTAATGAGTAAACCGCTATGGGAGCATCAATCTTGTGGCCGTAACCCTTTTATCCTTATTTAAGCCTTAGTGATATGCACAGAGCCGTCAATAGGCACATATATCTCTTTGGGGGTGATGTGTAATGTTCGGTTGTATTGACAGGTCTTCCAGGGGAGACCATAGCATAGATTTCCTCTATTACCTATTGCATAATAGATCTATTAACATCAGAAAGTAGGAAATATACAACTGTCACTCAATGAAGTACACAGTGTATCATTCAGCCCATAAACACAGAACTGTGGAGACACACAAAAACACTACTCCTGAGGGTTACATCTGGCAAAGGACAAAATGTTGATAATATTCCGATTTGATTATTGACATAAAGCTGTGTAATTGATTTTTTATGTCATACCTTCAGGACTGATATGATTGAAACCTGCAGGCAGATGGCATCTATGAATATAAAATGTGTCCGTTCCCAGTCTTGTCACATGGTGTCTTTGTTGAAAGCTGTGCTGCACTTTACGTTGCTACATCACTCTGCAGAAAGATGATGTTGCAGGGGCGGGAGGAGGAATAAATGAGAGAGAGAGAGAGAGAGAGAGAGTTTGATGTCAGTAAATCAGCTCTCCCTGTTGCTCACTGTGAGCAAGTACATGATATGACTGGAATAAAAATGAATTCAACATATGGTACGTGGACATTAAGGTATAACTGGTGATATGACAACAAACAGATGAATCATACACTGTTTTCGTGTTGATTGCTGATGGATTGAATTTATTTTACAGAGAAAAACCTTTGAAGTCATTATAAATTAATGTTTAAGTCTCATTACAAGAAAATAAAATTGAATACATTTTACTGTGAAATGTGAGCTTATATGAAGTCATGGATAAAACAATATTTGATTCAGAAAAAGGTTTTGTTCCCTCGTGCTATTTTTGGCTTGGACAGCCTGAGGTTTAAATAATTTCTGGGATTATTTACCATTAAAAACTTGTTGGTTATTTATCTTTCAAAACATCAAGCAATGGATCAGTCACTGTCTCTTAATGCTATTGTTTACTCATTGGCTACTGAACTGCAGCATCAAACATCCTTGCACAACCTCCTGATGTGATGGGAAGGGAAAAGTGGTGGAATGAACGGGGAGGGGGAGCACATGCAGTTTTTATGAAGCATTCATGTCGTTGATGTTTTCCTCCTTTTCGCCTTCTGACACAAGAGAGAAGTAGGCCGGTGTAGTTGTTAATACAGGACACTGTGTTTCTAATGCCACCTTAACATCGGTTTATGATAGCCACCAGGTGACCGAGCTGGGCACAGACTCAATCCCCGAAGCTCTCAGATACTGTATATTAGAAATCCAGTCCTATTTTACAAGCTCTCACTTGTGCCCTTTCTCTCCATCTGTTTCCAGGAGGGAGGTGCCGTGGAAAAGCCACGGTCAGATAGAGGGAAGACGTGAGAAAAAAAATAAAAGATTTGAAGGCAATCTGCAGCTTTGGCGCCCTCATCTTTTGCACCCCACTTATGCAAGATGCAACAACAGCTATTGTGAAAGAAAAGCCTGGAACAGAGGAGAGGACGGGAGAAAGAGGCAGAGCAGCAGGAAGACGGAGGACATTTGACAGATAAAAAGCAGGAGCTCTGCAGCAGGATCCCCACTGTGCTGAACACAGAACTGCGTGACTGCTCCCTGCAAGCAGAGGGAGAGGGAGGAGAGAGGAGAGAAGGGAGGAAGGTAGGAGAGAAAGGAGGGGGAGGGGAGGCAGTTCAGTGCAGTGCTAGCTGACTGGATGAGTAGCAGCCGCGGCACAGGCAGCAACATCAGCACCACTAGCCGTAGCATCTTTTCTTTGTGGCTGCTGGAGGCTGCCTGGTGGCTGCTGTAGCATCAACATCACACACACACACACACTCACACACACAAATATCCAGACTCAGACATTCCCACTGCTTGCCTTACACACACATGTCGTGGTGGCCACCAGAGAAGAGGTAGTAAGTGACGGGGCTCGGGGGGACTCGGGAAGAGGAAACGGGGACGACTGGTGGTAGTGGAAACGAGAGGAGGGCTGGAGCGACGGTGACTGGAGCAGCAGCAG
>OOFC01029769.1:0-11188 GCA_900323345.1 Pseudochromis fuscus | reverse complement strand
ATGCTGTAATACTACTTTTTTTTTTTTTATTATTATGTCTTGTCAAGTGGTTCAGTGAGCCTTGGCCACCAAAGACTCTATTGTTGGTTCACCAGTTTTCTTGGACGACTTCTGGCCAGTGCTGTCCACTGTGGACTGGCAGCACCCTACAAGGGCTGCAGTCTTGGAGGTTCTCTGACCAGAACCAAATTGTGATGTCTATACAACTGGGTCAATGTCTCTCACATGCTGCCCGTTTTTCCTGCTGCCAACATCATGTTGGACAAATTGTTCACTTGCTGCCTGATATATCCCCCACTCACTGGTGATCCTGAGAACCAGATAATTAACTTTGTTCACTCCACCTATCTTTTTTTTTTCTTTCTTTAGAAAATAAAAGATATACAGTATGTAGCCCTACCCTGTTGGTTATAATACCCATTGGCTGGGTCTGTGCATATTTGACCAACCTACTAGATTTTAGAGCAGGGGTCCTCAACCCTGGTCCTCGAGAGCTTGCATGTTTTAGATGTTTCCTCTTCCAACACACCTGATTCAAGTGACCAGCTCATCAAGCTCTGCAGAAGCCTGATCACGATCCTGATGATTTGAATCAGGTGTTGGAGGAGGGAAACATCTAAAACATGCAGGATTGTGGCTGTTGAGGACCAGGGTTGAGGACCCCTGTTTTAGAGGTTATACAACAGAAGGGAATATTCTCTTGGTCAATAGGACTGCACTTATATAGTGTTTTTAACTCTTAAATCAAACCTGTTTAGGTCTCAAACAGTTTTACATTTGCCTCACAACTTACCCATTCACACACACACACACACACACACACACTCAAACAAAGCTACCATGCAAGGAGCTAGCACTTAACATAGGGACCATACTAGGGATCAGTGTGTTGCTCAAGGACACTTCAACATTGAACCACAAACCTACAATTTGTGGACGACTTGCTCCACCAGCTGAGCTACAGCTGTTGCAAACAAAGTAGAAACATTAAAACAAACAGACTTCTTATTCTGACATATAACAGAGTTCAGCTGTTATTGTGCTGGTCTGTTTCTGGATAATGGATAAAGATACACATTTACTTGTAAGCACACAGAGTTGGGAGGGGTTTAATTAGATGTGAAGCATGCTTCACCTTTCCACTGATCCCATGTTGTCTCCTCTCCTTCCCCTCTGTCAGGTATGATCTGCACTGATCTGCTTTTGGATCGTTGTCATTGCAGAGGATTGTTTGGTCCCGTCCTCTACTGCTCGACCCTGCAGCTCACCGCCACTGCGCTCCAGCTGCTGACAGCCCTTTGGGAGGTGCAGGATCTTTGAGCAGAAAGCCAGATGCTGCACCAATCACTGCTCTGCATTCATTGT
The DNA here is from genome assembly GCA_900323345.1 of Pseudochromis fuscus. NCBI lineage: Eukaryota > Metazoa > Chordata > Actinopteri > Pseudochromidae > Pseudochromis > Pseudochromis fuscus. Next base: position 9,823 of record OOFC01029769.1, on the reverse strand, counting down.
CAGGTCACAGGAGGAAGGAAGCAGACCTCCACACACATGTCACACATACATGTACTGTGACATTTATCATGGTCTCATTTTCCCAAAGAGTGTGTGACTTCAAAAATCAAATCAGCCTTTATTGTCATTGCAGAAAATTCACAATACTACTTCATATGTCATTAACACCATACACACACAAAATAAAGAATAATCCAACACCATTTATTATGAAACCACAGACACATCATAAAATCTCTCAAACCCTGGGTTCAGGCAGGTGAAACCTGTGTTTCATTTTCTGTCCTTTGTGTGTGCGGTGTTTAGGTTGCCATGGGCATATTGCACATATTATTGGAGATTGGTGAGTGTAAGGACGGGTTAGAGGTCCTCTCAGACTCCCCAGACTTCTCCATGATCAACAGTGGCCTCAGCCCCTGTGACTGCTAGCTTCCATCCTACCCCAGGTCCTGCGACAACTAGCCTCCTACCACCACCTGAGACCATTACTACTGGCTAAGCTAGCCTCTGACCAGCACCAGCTCCTTTATTCAATAGCCTCCGGCCTGCTAGCTGTTCCCCTGCTCCAGCATTTGTGCCGGCTAACCTGTGAACTCCAAGCAACTTGCCAGGATCAGCTAATGAGGTCTAAACTTTCTGGGGAACCAGGTTAGCCTGCAAGATGCAAGGTTGCTCCCCAGCCTTCTTTTTAGCTTTTCAGTCCCGATACTCTCCTGGAACCTTCCTCTGGAAGGTCCTTCAGAAGGAGGCAAGGGCCAACGATGACCCTCACTGTTCTCAAGCGCCATGAATGTCCTGCTGTCCAGCATCGTGGAGGGTCCAGCCCCAGTCTGCGGTTTGTCTCTCGCTGCTGTCGCCCCTGGTCGGGCACCTTTCTGTGGGTCGTCTGGTGATGTTCCTTTCTGATTGTGCATTGGGTGGTGCTTCAGCAGTTCCTGGCGCATCTCACGCCACCTGTCCTGGATCAGCTGATGCCTCTAGGTCTACATTAACAGTGTTGTGTTTGAGTAAAATGCCTTCTCACCCCTTTCAGTCCCCAAGGTGAAGCCTGTGGCTGGCATCTCTTCAGTCCCCAAGGTGGAGTCTGGCGTCTCAGTGGTCCCTGCCCCAGAGTTAGCCAGCACTGACAACCTCCAGCCAAAACAGCATAGGGTTGCAGGAGCCTGACATGTGTTGGACAGTTTTGGTCCTCTGTCTTCTGCCCAGCTTCTGGAGGGTCACTGCTGCTTCTGCCACTGGCCAACTGCTCAGCCTCTGGGAGGGTCTTCCTCGCCGGCCCCCAGAGGGTGTTCACCGCCAGCTTACGGACCAGTTCCTATCTGTCCAGCTTTCAGGTCGCTCTCCAGAACTCTTCCCCAAGTCTATCCTGCCTCTGGGCTGCCTCAGAGGCTCTGGTTCCTGGTTTGGACTCTTTTGTGTTGTATTTTGATGGTACATTTTAAGGAATTTTTAGTTGTATTAGAATACCTTAATCATTTTTTTTTTTTCTACAGAAAAAAAAGATATAATAAATATGTATACCAGACAAGAGGGAGCAGTGTGGTGAGTTAAACAAGCCTGCAGTTAAAAATCCAGTCAGGCTTAATGAAGGATTTGTGTATTTTAGCACTGGCTACAGGCCACATTAATCTGTATGGCTGACACAATACAACCATTGTGAAATACAGTGAATGCCTCGTGTTCCAGTATGACAGCAGCTTCAAAGAACCTTCTGGTTTGTTAAAACCCTGCATACACTGGTAGACTGCTAGCCTGTCCATGTGCACAGTGTTACACAGAAAATTACATCCATTATGTTGAGTAATTGTGGGCCATGCGCCCCAGCGAGTATACAGCATAAGACAGAAAATTCTACTAATATAAAAGATTTTATTAAACGACCTGACTCCTGTTGCTTAATTTTACCATGTGAAGTTAGACTAGCAGACCAGCCATAAAATCATTATTCCTTAACATTCAGGTTTCAAAGCAACTTTGACTTTTCACTTCAAAGATAATGCTAGACTCACTGATATATTTGCTGTGCTTTCAAAGCAATGCTAAGAAAACTACATGCACATAAAGCCCTGATAGAACACCACGTTTAGCACATTTCTTCTTCTGTATGTGATCTTTGAAGGGAAAGATTAGGGGTTGCAAACAGCCTTGATTGCATATTTACTTCTTGTGATGATCTGTACTTTTAGCTAGTTATTTATCTTGGTGTGGCTACAAGTAATGAGGACTTTTGCTTACATGCTAACAATGTCTGTTTAGTTTGGTGCACTAAGCTTCGACTGCAACAATATAAGATTGTTGGATGACAATATATGATTTAGTTGGTCAACAACCAGTTTTTAATATAAAAGAAAATCTTTGTTTAAATTAAAGATTCCTTTGTTGTTGTTGTTGTATACATGGGCATACACCAAGAAATTGGGATGTGCTCATGGAGACATGACATAAACAATATTTGAAAAAAAATGCAATAAACAGTAAAACAATTTCAGTCAAGTTCACACTTGCAAACACCCGTTCATACGTTGGTGCATAGGTGCTAGGCAGTGAAAAATAAATACTGTACAGTGCACAGCAATATTGCACATTACCAGTCCTGTGATTGTTTAGTGTAGAGTCCAGTGTAATGATTGCTATGGAGAAGGAGCTGTTTGCTAGTCCTGGAGTGTGTGCTCTGATAGACCTGTGAAAATCAGTTTGTGTGCTGGGTGGTCACCATCTTTAACGATGCTCGATGCCTTCCAGAGGCTCTGAGTGGTGTGAATGTTCTCCAGGGTGGGAAGGTGAGTGTTGGTGATGCCCTCAGCAGTTTTTATATTTCGTTGTAGAGCTTTCCTGTTTTCTGCTGTGCTGCTACCATACCAGATGGGGATACCATGAATTAGAATGCTTTTAATGGAGCATGGGTAGAAGAAGACCAGATGGTGTTGTGACAGGACAAGCTTCCTGAGTCTTCTCAGGAAGTCTTTAAGCCTGCGGACTGTGGTCTGCTTGGGGACAGGCACTATGGTGGATGCTTTTAGACAGCAAGTCACTGAGCACTGTCACAGGGATTGGTTGATGAGGTTAGTGAGAACCCCTGACAGTTCAACTTTGAGGACCTGCACTGGTACTGCATCAGGTCCAGCCATTTTCCTGATGTTGATTCACTGAAGTGTGCGTGTGACATCACCTGGTTGCAGGGTGAACCCTTGGCAGTTGGTTGGGGACAAAGGCTTGCCAGTTGGTCCACTTCACAGATTTTGCACCTCATGGCAGCTAAAGAACTGGTTCAGCTATTATGCAAGTGAGCGATCGTCATTGCTGATGGCTGGGCTGCCATTGCCAGTCTGGCTGGTGATGTGGCGTATGCCCTGCTATGCCCAATGGGTGTCTGAGTTGTCAAAGTGGCTCTCAGTTTCCTGCCTTATGCAGCTTTGCCTTGCCTGATGCCCCCTTTGAGGTTTGACCTTTCTTCACTGAAGTGTGTGGTGTCTCCAGTGTGATAAGCCTGATCGTGTGCTTTCAGCAGCACACCTACGTTCTTCATCCACCATCCAAGGCTTGTTGTTGGGGAAGACACAGATTTTCCTCACAGTGGTTATATTGGCCACACAGCAGTCGATGTAGAACAGCACTGATGAGGTATGGATGTCAGTGTCTTTGTCCTCAAACACTGTCCAGTCAGTGCTGCTGAAGCAGTCTTGGAGCTGCTCAGAAGCCCCCTCAGGCCATATTTGAATGTCTTAATAAGTGGTTTGTACACCGGTGTTAAATACAAGGAGTTGTGGTCAGACTGGCCTAGGTGAGGGGTGAGTGGGTGTTTGAATCCATGCTATTTTTGCTGTACAGTTTGTCCAGTATATTTCCGCCTCTAGTGGAGCAGTGCAAATGTTGGTAAAGTTTTGGGCCGCACAGTCTTTAAATTGGGTTTGTAAAGCAGTGAATTGTCTCGGCAGGTAATGGTGTTAAAGTTTATGGTCATATTCTCTACATCTGGGCAGCAGTGAGTTTCAATGATGTTAGTGTTTATACATCAGCTGTTGTTTGTTTATACACACAGTCCTCCTCCTCTGCTCTTACCGGGGTTAGCATTCCCGCCAGCCCGGTGTGCTGTGCATCCTGCTAGCTGGTTAGCCACAGGTGAAACACTGTATTTAGCCAAGTCTCACAGATGATCATCAGACAGCAGTCCCACATGTTTTTCTGCATGGAGATGGGAAGTTCCAGCTCATCTATTTCATTGGAGAGTGACCTTGCTTTAGAGATGAAGAGGCTCAGCAGTGGTGGTTTGTACAGGTTTCTCACTAGCCAGGCTCGGACACCAGCCCTGCAGCCCTGCCCTTGTTTCCTGTCTCTACGCTGCTTCCATCTGTCTAAAGATGGACATTGCCATCGTGACATCTCCTTTGGTATAAGGACTTGTGTCTTGATTTCCTTGGAACCAGAAGTGACTATATTTAGACAAGACTGGCAGGGACTGACAGGTTTAGTTTTAGTTTTTGTTATTGTTTTTCTGTTAACTGACAATAACACTGAAGTGATAACCTTGGATTTTCTTGACTTACAATGAAATACGCTGTTAGTCTTGGTGTGTATTAAGGTAATTCTTAGGTTGGTTAACCCCTCTAAATGAACCCCTCTTTTTGAAAAGGTTTGGTAACACCAGTGTACTTTCATGTTTTCTCTCTGCTCCTCATTCCTCCTCTGGTATCTGCTCTCTTTACATCCACCTTCTCACTCCTCACCAGTCCCACTCTGTCTCTCTCCTCTCTCTGAATCACTCTCTTATCTGCTTTAATACTCACATCCCAACTTTTACAACTCTGTCTTCCCCTCTTCTTCACATCCCCCTCACTCTCTCTCCTGCTTGGATGCGGTTGCCATGCCTACATAGGCCTACTCTACTGGAGTGGTAGTCAGGTTAAATGGCTACAAGTGTGTGTGTGTGTGTGTGTGTGTATAACCATTCAAAAGCACACGTGTCACTGCAGGTGATCTGGTGCTGTATGAAAGAATTTGCGTTACACTCACTCATAAAGCACTGCACACCTTTCATCCATCACTTCAGTTCTCTTTTTGTTTTACTGTGGTGTAGGTTAACTGTAGCTTGTTTGTTTTATTATTTAGCTCTGCAACAGATGTGTCCCTGTGCTGTGCTGCCTTTTTTTTACCTTAAATGATGTAATAATGACAACAAATCTTGTGTATATCAACACCTAAACGCAGCCATCCACGGCCAATTTAGTACCACTATGCCAATATGGCTAGTGAGGCTAAATTGTCAAACAAGCAATTAATATATCCAACAACTAGGACTATGTTACCTGAGGCCTCACCAACCCCAATCTATTCATTCATCGCTTTTCCAGGTTTATCTGTCTTCTCCTGGGTTTGTCTATCTTCTCCTGGGGGATTCTGATGCTGCCCAGACCAGATGAGATATAAAATCATCTGCCCCAGGGACCAGGGACTCATACCAGTCGGATATGCCCGGTGCTGATCAGATGCCCACACCAACACCTTGGCTCTGTTAGACCATGGCCTCCAGTCTGAAGCCAGAGTTATGAGGAGAGTTTGTTGGCAAGTGCCTGGTGACTGGGCATTGACCATGGGGCCCAGGCTCGCCATTGTAGGGATTGGCACTGGAGACTGGTGCAATGCAGAGAGTCTAGTTGTGCCGACCCCTGGCACTGCAGTAATCTATATGCTGATATCTTATTTCTATGTGCCACAAAGCTCCACAGTTAAAAATAATAACAAATTAAACACATCAGCGATCAACACCATTTCACTGGATACAAAGTGGCTCTATTAACATAAACACACACTGTGGTGTATCTGAATGAATCACATGTATAACATCCTGCTGCCCCAAAGACTCACAGAATGACCAAAAAAGTATTTATTTGCAATTAATAATAGTCCTCAACAAATGGCAGCATTTCCTCCTGTTAGGTGACACTCGTTAAACACCCCAGTGAGCAGCTGTTTTGGGAAATTACAGCTCATCTTTTTTTTTTTTTTTTTATTTATTAAATGTCTATAAACAGGAGAAAGAAACACCACACTTTACAGGAGCTCAAGCTGATGTCTTGTTATGCCAACCAAAACTCAGATATATTCAGTTTACAGTGGAATAAAACAGCACAGCAACATGACCTCACAAAGATAAAAGATAAAAGCAGGGCACTACTTAAACTCTACATGTGTAATGAAGACTTCTGTATTCAGACTGATGACTTCTGCAGACTGACTTTTTAATCTTCTCTTTTTGACAGAACTGTAAAAATTCAGTTTCAGTTCAGTGTATTCAGTGAATGTAAAACTCTATATCAAAGATCTTTATATAATAATTGGTTGAGTGTCAAGGCAAACAGACATTAAATTTGCAAATGCAGAGCATCGCTATGCTATTGCTCAGCAGGTGACCTGGACAACTGAATATGATACTTCAACCAATATTCATCTTTTTCATTACAAAACACCTTTTGCTGCACGAGGGGTTGGACTGTGTTGTTGTGGGTTCACACGAAGCAGAAATCCTCAGTTTACATAATATCAAGAGAATTCCTGCAGAATATTTCTTTTGTTCACTGTCCATTCAAATGTAAATATGACCCGATGTGCTGATTATTTGTCTATCACAACCAAAAGTGAAAAGATAACGCAAGTTTCTGCAAGAAGGAAATAAAACTTTAAAGGAAATATTAGAAAGTTCAACCCTGCTGTTGCTGGTGGGCGAGGAAGTGAGGTCTCACTTTATTACACTTTATTACCGAAAGAAGACACTAAGGCACAAACCTCATCCTCCAGTTGATACCTCTCAACAGAAACTGATTGAAGGGAGGATTACTTACAGGACTGCTGCATTAAACTGCATTCATTTTATGTATACACACCTCACACATCTATAAATGACCTCCACCCTAATACATCCCTTTGAAAGAATAGAAAATGGAACATATATTTACCATGTTTGTGTGAGAGCTCCGATGAAAACTTTCAGGCATATTTGACTATTTATGAAAAGGTTGTGTGTTTTTGTGTGGCAGTTTGAATGCCACCACTGGTCTGCCATGATGTGTGGTGGAGTGGCACTGACCTGACATCACGTAGGCAGAAGAATGAATGCCAACCTTCAGCTTTTTTTACCACACCAATCAACTTAGTGTACAAGTTCTCTGATAGGTGCTCTACAGTGTCCTGAACACGAGGGGAGTGTTTTTCAGAAACTACAATTTTTCTTGCTCAAGATCTCGATGAGAAGTGCGTAGCAGTAGTCCGGCCTAGAGGAGACAAAAGCAAAGACAATTTTTTCTGCCTCTTGCAGAGAGTGTGGGGTGGACTTTAACAATGCTCCTGAAGTGGTAGTATGAGGTTTGCATAGTTGTATATTCTGTGCTTCAAAAGTCAGGTGAGGGTCCATTGTGATGCCAAAGTTGGTGATGGTTGGAGAGAGGGGAATGTTTTTGCCAGAAAAGGTGATAGTGGTTTTGGCTCTGGTGTGGGGTGTCAAGTAGAAGGGCTTCTGGTTTTGAACTGTTTAGTAGGAGGAAGCTGTGTTTCATCCACACTGCTGTCTCCTTCAGGGAGGTGATCAGTGAAGATGGTGGGAGAGGTGCAGAGGGGGTAGGGCTTGTGTTTCTGTCAGGTGGAGTGTGATCAGCATAGATATGAAATGAGATGCCAACTGATGATCCAAAGGGAGAGCAAGTACAGGGATAACAGGGTGGTGCCAGGAACTGATCCTTGCAGGACACCACAGGTGACAAGGAAACTCTGTTGTCTACCAGTTAGACAGGCTTAGTTGTCCCTGAGCGATAGGACCTGAACCAGTTTAGGGCAGAGGCAGAAGGCTGATGGTGGAGCGTAGGTGGTTTATGAGGATGTTGTTAACGACTGTGTCAAATGCTGCTGTCAGGTCGAAGAGGGTGAGCAGAGATGGGGAGCCAGCATCAGCAGCCATCAGCACAGCAGCAGAAACCAGACTGAACATTTTCAAAGAGATTGCTGTGTTGAAGATGATTTTGTAGTTGAGGCTGTTTTTTCCAGATAAACTGAATGTTGCAAATGGACTGGTGGTTAACAAGGACCTCTAAGGTTGTTTTTTGAGAAGTGTCATTATGACAGTGATTTTCAAGGCAGATTGAACATGACCAGCCTGAAGGGAGTGATGTATGACTTTGGTGATGAGGGGGCTTACGGCAGAGATGTAATTTTTAGCAGTGACAGGGTTTGTGGGTTTAGGAGATGATTTATGAAGGAGAAGAGGTGCTTTGAGTTGCCAGGGCTGTTACTGATGGTATTTGAAATGAACAGTGACCGAGCATCTCTGAGGAACTTTGAGTGGACTTCTTGGTGTTGACAGTAGGTAATGTACAGTGAGTCCTGAAGTTTTGAAACGCCATTCAAAGACATGGACAGTAGTTCTACGTTGCCTGAGCTTGGAGTTGTACCAGGGGGAAGAACATGGGAAGGGGACTGTTCTGGTTTTGAGATTGGGATGAAGATCCAGGAGTGTTTGTTGTAGAAGTCCACTGCTTGGAGAGATGTTGGAGGTCCAGTACCAAGGCATCTGGGTTGATGTTTTTTATATTTCTGAAGTGAAGTTGGTGCCTCGGCTTGGTATGAGCAGACTAGAAAGACAGCTCCATGAGATAGCCATGTGGTCTGACACACCAAGGACATAGGTGTTTACATCATGTAAGTATGAATGGGAGTTTCCCCTGGTGAAGGTTGTGAGAGATGAAGACTCAGAATCATCTTGTTGGTGCTTCATGTACATTTATTACAGATCCAGGTCAGAGCTGGACCACTTGCTGTGTACAAGTCCCACAAAGTTGGAAAAAGTATTTTCAGCCTGTTGTGTTCTTCGCTGTGGATATGTGATGTTTTGATTGGGGTTTACTGTGGTTACTGACTTCTCTCTCTCTCTCTCTACCTCCCTGCAGAGTGAGCCGGAGGGCGGAGCAATCAGTGGGAGCACGGAGCGCCGGCACCTGCAGCTTGTTGGCCGGCCTTATCTGCTACGAGCTCCTGTCCTTCGGTGCCAGAGGATCCACGTTGCTCCTAGCGTTCACCTGTGTCTCCCATGATTGTTCGCCGCTCTCCTAGTGTTTTCACTCCAGCCTAGCGCTGTGTTTGGTTCGTTTCTAGTGTTTACTTTAGTCGTGAGTTTCTCGTTTTTCGCCCAGCTCCTGGTGATTTTCTGTTGAACTTTTGTTCCTGGTCTTTTTCCCCTGTTGGGTGATTCTTTGTTCGGCACTTTTTCACCAGTGTAGATCCTGAGTTTGAGTAATAAAAGGCTGTGATTATCTCGTAACTCTGCGTCTGGGTCCTGGCATCCTCTACTGGTTCATAACAGGATATTTGTAATACTCAAATCAAATCAAATTCACTTTATTTATCCGTTAGGAACTTCATTTGCAGAGAGAGCACAGCACAATACACACTAAAACAATAAAACAATAAAACATGCTGATCAATAAATAAGTAAAAATAAATAAATAAAACAGTACCTGCAACAATATGCAAGACAGTTAAAAACTACAATCTGTGGTAGCGATTAGCCATTTCACAGGCGGATAGAGGTGGGGAGGAAGGAGGAGGTGGCCCTCTTTGTTCTCAGAGGGAGAGACCTGTACCTGCGCCCTGAAGGTAACAGGCTGTAGTGGGGGTGCAGGGTGTGAGAGGGATCAGTGGAGATCTGGGTGCCTTTCTTCAGGACTCTGGTGTTGTAGATGATACTGAGTGACTGCTGCTCCTGACCTATGATGTTACTACTGATTTTAACAATCCTATTGAGCATGTTGCGATGGATGAGAGTGAGTGAACCAAACCAGGC
>OOFC01029764.1:0-16231 GCA_900323345.1 Pseudochromis fuscus | reverse complement strand
CCCCTCTCCCCCACACACACTCACACACACACACACACACACATGCACATGCACAAGCACACGCCTCCATAATCACCACTACTTGTAGCCTAGAAAGAGGGATGTGGGTCATGGGGGGCCACGCTGTGCCAGTTATCACAGCCCTGGCAGCCAAGAAGTAATATCACTAATAATAACATATATGTAAATTGCTGTTATTTTACTCCAGCGCTGACACCTGACAGACGTTTCTTATATTACATTCAGGTCATTTGTTTTTTTTTTTTTTTTTTAAAAAAAAACAAATGATCACAAAAACAAGTGCACATCCTTCCTCCAGCATCCTCATCTTTGTCATGGATGGTGAAAGCTGAATACATTAAGTCCTGGACATGAGGCCCAACAAGGACTTCAGACTCCTACTCACTTATTACACTCCAATCCTGCATCCTCCTCTCCTCTCCTCTCCTCTGTCCTGTCTCCTAAACCTTTTTATTCAGGGACCCGGAGACCTCTCCGGAACAAAACAGCTTTTAGCGCAACCATCTCTCTCAGCTTGTGATTTCGCAAATCTCTCTCTCTCTCTCTCTCTCTCTCTCTCTCTCTCTCTCTCTCTCTCGCTCTCATTTCTCCAAAACTGTCTCTCTGAAAAGAAATGAAGCTGTTGTAGGAGCTCATCAAGTCATTATCTGATTAAGGTCATTTTTATAACTGCTGCTGCTAAAGAGATTGTTTCTTCTCCAGAATAATATCAATTCTCTTAATAATTCCTGTAACTTCAATGCAGGAAAACTTGTTTTTGTTGTTTTTATGTCTTCAATTTGCTCCTAAAATTACAACCATGCGTTAATAATAATAATAATGAGTGTATTGAGATTAGTAATGATATTAATAAAGATAAAAGAGAGTTGACCCTTCGATGCGCCAAAATAATACCGAGGAAAAAAATACACTGGCTGTTCTCCACATACCATCACCGCGTGCGCGCACTTATTACCACTCAGGCTGTAATAAAAATTTACCTTTATATCACCTCTGGGAGAAATATTGTTTTCACTGCTTCCCTTCTTCTGCATTTTGGCCACAGTTCTAATAAATACGTCAATAAATTTAGCCGTCAGTGCGCACTGTCAGCGCACATTATCAGTCTTGGGCATCGAGGTGTGTCGCACTCGACCCAAAAGAGGAGGGAAAGTGAGTTTGAAATAAATACACGGGTTGATCCACCTGGAATGGGCCGCGATAAGAGCTGCCGGTGTTAACCAGCACGTTTCCTCTACACCTCATCCGAGTCTTCCTTTTCCAAACACGCGTTTCTTTAATGTCTGTCAGGCCTGTTTTTCCAGCCTGTGTGCGCACCGACGGCACCCAGGGGAGCCGAGGCCAAATCAGCCACAGGCCAGTTAGGTAGGGAGCAGGGGTCCGGGACACCTGCTTTGGAAAAGCCACTCCAGACACTAAACTTTGCTGACTTCGTTGCAATTTCGTTTGTCCTAAAAAACACTTGCTTGCGACATGGAAAAGAGACTCGCCTTTTCCTTTTTGGCACCTGACGCAGGGGCATGTGGAAAATAAGATTTCTCGTTAAGTACTTTGGGATCCTGTTTGTGCAGAGGATAAAAAAAGAAGATACTGCGGGCAACTAATGAATCCAAGTGGAAAGCTGCAAATTAAAGGCAAAATCTCACTCATGTTGCAGGCATTGTGCAAGAAAAACTTTTCATTAACTGTTTTCAAATTATTTACTGAATGTAACTAAAAAACACACTTTTAATCCACCTGCAATAATGTTAATAATCACAAAATTTAAAATATTAATAATAACACATCTTTGTATTCGTTTCTTGTAAAATATATTTATCTCTTCTGTTTAATCGGAGGTTCACGTTTTTCTCTAAATGTAGGAACTTAAGCTGATGGATTAATGTGACCTGATCCACCCAGAAATACTCGAATAAAAAACATTTCTCACGCGTAAACATTCGTTTTAGTTGCGTAAAAATCCGCACTTACAGAGTAATATTGAGAAACAATTTGTAACTATCACCTGTTGTAAATGTGGAAGGCTTGAACATTTGTTTTGCTGTGCGCAAAAACCGCAGTGTAATTATAAATACCCAATTTGTAAAAATGCAGGAGGACTGAGAGAAACCAGCCGTCATCATTTAATAAATGCTTTTTTTCTGTGGAAAAGCATCAAATGTCTGTGTCCGCAGGGTTCAGTGTTACAGGTGGGGACGAAGGGGAAATCTAATAATTTATCAAAAAAATATGCTGCTTTGAAAACATGCAGCAAATATTTGTGGCTTCTTTTAGCATCATTTTTACTTGACAAACATTTTTCATGACTGTGCTGTCTTTACGCACGGGGATATTTTAGTGGCAACAGGCTGTGCATCCGACTGACAGACGTTTCATGATGATATTCGGCTCTTTGCTGAGCATTTCCACAAAGAGACGTTTAGCTCCACTCAGATATTGGCTTCTCATCTGAATTCCCAAGCAAAGCTGTAAGCCTCTGTGCCGCTTTGCTTGTCCATTAATCAGACTTTGCTGCGACCAATGAGAAAACTTTGCACGTAAAATATCTGTACATGTCACTTTGAGCCTCCGATACTCAAGTGACCCACAACTGTTGTCAGTCCCTTTGGAGAAAGTGCAGTGTAAATGTACAGTAGCTGTCCTTGCGGGGAAAATTTAAAAAGTCCGTGACTATATATGTGCTGATGTTTAAAATACAAATGCGCTCTGCGTCGCTGCTTTGACACATGAAAAGGATCAAATTACAAAGTTGGTGATCATTAAAAATGACTGGGCTTGAAGGAATGATAATGCGTTTTAATAGACTCTCATAAAGAAACATGCAACAACACAAGCGCAGAAAAAGTCATTGGAGCATAAATCAGACAGTTCATTTGTCATTTTACTGCAATAAGGAAAACTGGGAGACGTGTGTAAAACGGTACAAAATCCATTATCTTAATAATCACTTTTATCTTGCAGTCATGATAAAATCACGACTTTTTTCTGCCAATGAATATAATTAGTTTTATTCATTATAAAACTTATTATTGTGGGATTATCCCGAGTTTATTTTATTAAACATCATATGTGTTCAAGCAGCGCTGTCACTTAACCATTTATTATCAAAGCTTTCCGTTTAAAGGCTCGAATATGAGAATAAAATAACAACATGTTGTGTAGTTTAAGTGTTTAGTTGCTGCTTAAGTTGTGTAATGTCAAAGTGCGTAACGATTCTTACTCGCGTAGTCGGTGATTTGGGAAGAAAGAGATTAGTAAGAGTGGTATTTCCTTTTTTTTCTCCTCTCTCTCTCTTTGGTTGCATGCTCAAGTCCCATTCTCTGGTCAAGTTCAGTGCGTTGTTCTCCGGACCGGACGGACGCTTCTTATTGGTAGGTTGCGACAGTTACATCACGGCGCTCATGACGCGCACGTCTTCCTGTTTCCTTCAGCCGCGTCTTAAAGTGAATCTTAGTGGCGGAGGAGCGCTTCAGCATCCAGTCCTCTGCATCCAGTGCGCCTCGGAGACGCACATACACACAGTCTCTCTCTCTCTCTCTCGCACTCTCTCTATGTCTCTCACTCTTTTAGTCACAGCAGAGGATAGAGGGAGAGACCGACGCGCAAGAGCTCTTTTCATCTTCTATATTCTCCCTATTTTGTTCCTTTCGCTCGCGCAGCTGACTTTATTCCAGCTCTTTCTTCTCTGAGAAATTTGTTACATCCCCAGCATCCAGCCAGCCGCCGGTGCCCCTGCGTATATTCTCCTTTTTTTCGTAGGAGTTCAGGTTGTCCCCCTCTCCATCTAAAGGGTAAGTAACCTTGTCCTCGGATACCTCCCTCTCTCTTGTTCTTGTTCTGCCTCGCCTGCGCACGGTGGGCGGAAAAAATAAACAAATCAAACATCATTAACGGGGAAATTTATTCTGGTAATCAACGGCTCTTCATTGGCGATACGACATTATTTGCTCTGTTTCGTTCCCTCATCTTGATATGTGTTAGGAGTTGCGTGAGCAGCCTTTTTTTGCGAGGATGATTTGCGGACGGTAGCCCAGCCTTCCTCATCAAAGCAGAGATCAAGTTGATTTGCAACTTTGTGAAGTAAGTTTGGGAAGCGTGGTTTTCTTTTCTGAAACGGGAAACGTGATATATAACACGAGTTGATTTTAGACCGAAACTTTAGCTCCACTTGTGTTTGCTCCTCTTCCGCGCTTGTTGGGAACCGTGAATTTGCTATGACCTCATATCGCCGTTGTCCCGTGGGATGAATCTTTGTTTTACACCCTCTTTCGTGGCGTTTTATTTCCACCAAGTCCTCGTACAGTCAGTTACGGAGCTTGTTGTCAGTGCTTGTGGTTTGTGGGTTTGGTTTGTGTCTGCTGCGGGGGCTCTGTGTGTGTGTGGGGGGCAGATGTGGTAGAGCGTTGCCGGTGTGTTTTAATTGTGTCCACAGCTCTTGTCTTTCATGGGATATCTTAGTCTGTCCACTGGAAATATGAAGAGAAACTTCAATGTATCTGTGTTGAAGTAAATGTTGTTGAACTTTTGGTTTAACTCCTGAAAGTTTTGTTCAACTTTTACGCATTAAAGACATTTTGTTCCTTATCATCTGAGAGGTTTAAATGTTTTAAAATCAGGGCGTTTTTCAATGGGGTGTAAAGGTTACAGTGAAGATCTATATGTGTATTTGATAGTTGTTTGTAATTGTTGAAAGTTTTTTTTTAAAGTGAGAGAAAGAAAGAAAAAAGAAAGAGAGAGGGAGTGCGCATGGGCAATGTGGGACAGGTGCGCCGTCGGAAAAGACAGGTGCTGGTGACTATTTCAAGCTCATTGTTAAGATCCTGAGCCGATCAAGTCCAGTTTGTTTTTACCCTTGTAGATATATCACGTCTTGTCTTAACTGCTGGATGTGGCTCGAGCCAAAGCGTTTTACCAAAGGGGTTCATATTAAAATACAGTTTTTTAAAGAAAGCGTTTAACAGACGCCTGTTTTTCCAACCTAGAATCTGTATTTTTACAGTTTTATCTCATCGTTTAAAATGTTTTTAACCAGCCAGTGCATGTCAGTTGTGTGGTGCATCACTCTGCCTGGTCTGTAACAAAGCCAGCAGCAATGTTGTGTGTATGTGCTTATATGTGTGTGTGTTTACAGTGTGAATGTGTGAAGCTCAGTGACAAGAGAGAAGTTTTAAAAAAGGCTTTTCACATCCAGTAATAATCTAAAGATTTCTTGTGTTGAACCAAGTAAAGAATCAGTGAAAGGGATTGTTACATCTCACTAGAGTTAAATTTCCTCTGTTGTTTTCTCCCTTGAAACCACTGAAACAGAGTCTCTGAAATAAATGTCTTTAAATGACTTTTGCTTTAGAGCGACGTCGAAATTAAACATGGATCTGAAACCATCATGAGATCTTTTTACATTACAAAATTACAATTTTCCTTGATACTTCTATTTGAAAGTTTACTTTAATCAGTGTTGCACAAATTATATTTGCAACCTGTGAAATATAAGTAAAGTTTTTCTTTATTTGTATTTGTTATATTTCTTTATTTTTGACTGAGTCCTATCAAGGGCTGGGATTTCTTTATTTTCAGAGGGGTGTAGAAAGAAAAATGTAAATTATTGCACCACTTCTGACGCTTTTATCCTGTTAAGAAAACACAAAAATTCATAAACCTACAAACAACCTTTTTTCCACAGAGGTACACACGTTAAACAGTTTGGTATATCTTCACTACATTTGAGATTAGATGCATCTGATATGGCTCTGACTAAAGACACTGCCACTGCTGCTTACATAGCATTATTGATGCAGCCCTGTACTGACAAAACGTTTTGCTTTCAGAGGGGCATTAGGGTTTTTGTAAGAGCGCTTTAAGTTGCTCCTTGCCAGAGTTGACCCTTGTGACCTATTCATTTGAGCAGAATTAACTGCCCTTGCCAGATGAAAAGACAAACAAAAAACACAGAAGTGAGCTCACGCTGGCACCAAAATCAATAGGCCTATTTTGTGTTTTTTTGTGTGTGTGTGTGTGTCCCTCTCGCCATTGAGTAAGTTATGATGGCCATATTGATTATTGTGAACAAAAAAACTTGCATTTTAAAATGCAAATTGAAATTATTTGAAATATTTTACCAACTTGACCACTTACTGAACCGGACTGAGTAAGGGGTATGTCGGAGTGTATGGATCGTGCATCGCCTCCCCCTGTATGTCTTTTTTTTCTTCCTTTTTTTAATCTTAACCCTATTTCTTTTTATTTGATTTTGTGAGCTCCTCGCTCGTATGCTGGCTCACACTGCACAATCATGGAAATGAGGACAAGTACTTAAGTAATTATCATAATTTTATGCAGCTTTGTGTTCCGTGGGAACTGGTTCAGTGTCGCGCGGCATGTAACAGGGGACAGGATAAAATGTAGGACTTTGCCCTGGAATGTCGAGCCAAGGCCTAATTCTGACCCCATCTCGCCTGCTCCCTTTACCCCTCTGTCACTGGTCCTTACTGCCTAAATGTAATCATGGATGACCCTGTCCTTGTGAGAGCACTCGCTAGATTGGAATAAAAAAACATCTTCAGCTGATACTGATAATATCGGCTAATGTCATTTTCTAGAGGTTAACACGTTTCGAATGTTTCAGTCTCCAAAAACCTTTCTGTTTGATGCACGTTTCATTCTGTGGTGACGACAGTGCCAGATTGAATTTGTTCCTGAAAATATTCTAATACTGTTTTTCACTTTGGTGAGTCATGCCTCTGTAAATTTTTTTCCCCCCCACAGGTACTCAGAGGCTTTGATCCTAGAGGACTGGGTTTGTGGGATATGGCCCAATAGCAGCAGCCCGTGATGCCGGACCATGACAGCGACTCCCTCCTGAACAGACAGACCAAACGAAGACGTGTGGACATTGGTGTTAAGAGGACCGTGGGCAGCACAGCCTCCTCCACAGCAGCAGCCACAACAGCAACCACTGATAACATTGCCCGCGCCAAAGCAGCCATTTTCAGTGCCATGAACTCTCTGAGCTCCCACTCTCACCACGGATCAGAAGACTCCATAGAGTGCTCTGTAGTGCAGCCACATGGTGGGCCTGGCGTTATATCAGCCAGTGACAGTGAGTCCAAGTCCAATGTACTCCGAAAGCTACTGAAGACGGCCAACTCATACGAGGACTCCATGATGCCCTTCGCTGGCACCACCATTATCTCCCACCTTCTCAAGAATAACATCGCTAAAAATGGAGGAGGACCCGAGAGGGGAGACAGAGGGGACAGGGGTGATAGAGGGGAATCAGGCTTCCCTGGTTCAGGGCTCTCCAACGCAAGTTCAGATGCTCCCCAGGAGGATGCTTGCAGTAACTCCTCCCAGGACAGCACCCCTCAAGAGTGCTTGTCACCCTTTGGCCGTCCTCCTGGCCTGGCCACCTTTGACATCGAACGTCTCAATGATGAACACCTGCGTGCCAAGCGAGCCCGTGTAGAGAACATTATACGTGGTATGAGCCACTCGCCCAGTGTGGTGGTGCCGGCTGCCTCCCGTCATGACCGTGACCATGAGATGGATGTAGAGCAGGAGATGGACCTGGACTCCCCGCCTTCTCAGAATCAGCAGCAGGCCCCCAGCAGCCCACGGGGAGGCGAGGTGTGCGGCAACAACAGCAACAACAGCAACAACAACCGGGAGAACAAACGCAAACAGCGCCTGCCTCAGCAGCAGCAGCAGAGCTTCAGACAGCTGGTGTGCCAGAGGAATGAGCGGAAGCGGGAGGAGCAACGGCAACTGAAACTGCAGCTGGACGACATGCAGAAGCAGCTACGGCAGCTGCAGGAGAAGTTCTATCAGATCTATGATTCAACTGATGACTCAGAACACAACGACCTCCACAATGAAATAGGAAACATGTCAGAAGACAGCCCGGCCAGGTCCGACACTGGGGGCGATGACCGGGGTGGAGACGACTTGCGCTCGGACCATGAGATGACTGACCTGGACCCAGGTCATTTCCTAGACAGGGCGCGGGCATTGGTTCAGGAGCAGGCCCTGCTGACTGACGGGGAGAAGCCGAGAAGAGAAGGGCTCACCCAGAGCAAAGGGCAGGGAGGTCCGGGCTCCGCCATGCTTACTGAAGGTAAACACCTGGCAGAAACACTGAAGCAGGAACTCAATTCAGCCATGACCCAGGTGGTGGACACGGTGGTGAAGGTGTTTGCCAAGCCACCACGCCCTACACCTCAGCAGGCCTTCCCTCCACTCTCCATACCGCCGGAAAGATTTCCCACTGCAGTCAACGGAGACAACGCCAACTTCCACACCACCAACCAGAGGCTGCAGTGCTTTGGTGATGTCATCATTCCCAATCCACTAGACTCCTTCGCCAGCATGCCCGGGATCCCAGGCGCTGCCAACGACCAAACTGAGGCACTGCCCTTAGTGGTGAGGAAGACACCTAGCGAGCACCACCACCAATCCTCAGCTGTTGGTGCCCATGGCGGTCACCACCACCCTGTCCTTCACCCCTCGTCGCTCTCTGCCTCCATGGGCTTCAGCCCCCAATCCTTTAGACATCCCTTTCCACCTTTCATGGGCTACGCCTTCCAGAGTCCCCTCGGGGTGCCCACAGGTGGTTACGGAGGCAAGGACCGTTCCTCGCCAGACTCCATGGACCTGTCCCGGGAGACCACCAGCCTGAGAACCAAGATGGCATCAGGTCACCACCTGGGGCACCACCATCGGTCTTGTTCACCAGCACACCCTGGCAGCACAGCAGAGGGGCTCTCCCTGTCGATCATCAAGTCCGAGTGCAGTGATCTCCAGGACATGGCTGACATCTCACCCTACTCAGGCAGCAATGTATCCTTTATAAAAAAATCCAGGTGGCGTTCTGTGCTGTGTGTCTGATAGCAAGCCTAAAGTTTTAACCCTGCGTGGTCCAGTTCAGACTGGCTTGAACGTGATGTCCGCGAGGAAAAATCTGATTTCAGGTGGTAACTCCCCTCAGAGACGGGTGCGAAACGTTGCACCTGAACTACAAAGAGTTAAAAATCAAATCTTTTTGAGTCTGTTTGAAAGTAGCCTAAGAAACTGAGAAATTGTTGATGAATCACTTTTCCTCCCACTGCTGTTCTCCTCTCCATTGTACTGCATTGTTGTATTTATTTTTACACTCATACCTCTTCCTTCTCACAGCACCATACTGCTGTTTCTTCCATCTTCAAACCTAAGTGCTTTAAAAGCTTTCTTGTCACATATCACTTACTCGTGAAGATTAGGTCCCCACGACATTTGCTGGCCCAGTTCTTTTCATAAAAAATGGTCTGAAAGAACAAGGAGGGAGATAGCATCCTGAAACTTGGCACACAATAGTGTTATATAGCCTGCCTTATAGTTTAACCCCAGTGTGCCCCAATCATGCCCTGAGGATAAAGAGGCTATCCCCTATGGGAGGCTCAAATTGAATCCCCTAGGGACACAGGACTAATAGCTTAAACAGATACATTCAGTCCCTTCTCTGTTTCCGCTATACCTCCTTAGTCCCTAAGTATTCAACACCCCTTAACCCTTATGAAAGTTTGATTCGTGTCACACTGGCTGTCCCGAGAAGGCTTTGTCTTCAAGTCATTAACATTCATTACATGCTTAAGAAATTAATCCTATAGCTCTCTACCTATAATGGCAATATTAGTTAAGTGAATATGTCTACTTAACACTTTAGATCCCTTGTTTTTGCTATTGTGTGCACCTGAGTGCCTAGCCTTTTTTTTTTTTTTGTTTCGTGTGTGTGTGTCTCTTTGTGTGTGCATGTCACAAAAGGTTTGCCTGAGGACTCAGGAAAGATGTATATTTATGATTGCTTGTGTTTTCTCTTGTGTTCCTCTTATCATCCATCGCTGTTGTAAAAAGCCCACAATCATTGTCGTTTCTTTTCTCTTTTTTTCATTTCATAAAGATCTGTCAACAGCCCGGGGGGCCCTTCGGCTGTTGCTTGGCAGCCAAATACTTCTTTTTTTGTTTTCCCTCCCTGCGAACCCCCCCTCCTCTCTGTCTTTTCTTTGAAGCGGACGTTAACAGGTGTTTGCAGCGAGCTGTTTATCTTTCATTACCTCGCCTTGTCTTGTCTTCTGACCCAAGGGTGAACGCTTTCCAGAGATCCATAATCCTTTGCTTCTACAGGCTCCCGATGGAGGGATGAAAAGAGAAAAGGGAGAGAGAGACATACAGAGACTGAGAGAAAGTAGAAAACAATCAAACAATAACCACATATGCCAGATGCTGTGGCTTTCATTGTAGCATTTATAAATTCAGGGCATTAACAGATGTACTCCCTAAATGGAAAGAATAGAGAGAACATGCCCACATGCGTTGTTGTTGTTGTTTTTTTTCATCTTTTATTTTTGATTCCCACAGTTTATTCCACAGGTTTAAAAAGAAAAAAAACAACAAAGTTTGGCATTTACAATATATATAGTTTGGTACCTTCTTTATTATAATTAGTATGGCATTTTTAAATCTGTTTATTTGTACTCTCCGTGCGCCACTGATGCAGAATTTTAGACATTTCTGCATCTTTTTTTTCCCCGAGCCTCAGAAGTCAGAGACAGCTTGTCAGGCATTTCGCGAGGTATGTTCAAGTTCACCAGCTCTCGGCAGCATTGTGGAGCAGATGGCTGCTATCAATTTACTCATTTGTTCAGAGTCCGACTCCAAATTTTCTTGTCCTTACACCTGGAATTAGAAAGTGGAGCAGCTATTTTCCTCTCATGACTTTGGGCTTTGGGGAAGTGTTGTGAGAATGATGATGTCTTGTCAGATGTGGCAGGCGAACAGTGGGCCAGCTGGTATGAGTGCACCATCATGACAAAATAATAGCCTTGCACGCCACCCCTAAGTCCAATCACAATTACATTTGCAAGCTGTGAGTGAATTGGAGATGAAAATGTCTCATTAGGAAATATGAAGCTTCTTAATTGGTGGCTGAAGGGAGGTGATATTGCGTTTATGGCTGAAGAGGTAAAACCTCAACGTCTTTGCCTTAAAAATCATTTTTAATTTCGCCGATGAGGGCAGAGCGATTGTTGAAAATGCGAAAACAAATTAATCTGAGTGTAAGTGCACAGCTTTCACAGCAAACAAATCCCACCTTGCCTTATTGAAAAAGAGCTCTCTTTTTCTCTGTCTCTCCATCTCCCTCGCTCTGTCTGAGGATCCATTGTATCCCCTCCACTTGGAGCAGATGGTGTGGTGTGGAAAGTGAAGTGCTGCTCTTTTGGCCAGGCCTGACAGAGTAACACCAGTCTGCCAGGGTTTCCCCCACAAGACCCTCGCTGCGTATACAACTAGCTCTCTCTCTCTCCCTCTCTCTTACTGAATCAGACAAAGTAGACAGGGTCTTTAAGGAGCCAACCCAGCGTGGTTCAGCATTTGCTGGCTTTGCTGTGTAACCCTGGGGCCAAGGGCAATCCAATCTAGCAGCTGATGCCTTCTTCCCACTCTATAGTTACAGCTACATCTGGACACTTGACTGATTTTAACGATCACAGCCACCCCTGCGCGTCATAAATAATGTCGAGCAATGTATTTTCTCCACTCGAGTGTAAACAGTCTTCATGAAAACTTAGGGCTGTATCTTAGGTGTAATTTAAATCCCTGTCTTGCTTCTGCTTGATGGAAACCCTTGTTGAAACAGCCCGAGGATCCAGCATGCACCCTGCCCCCCATCCCTGCTCCCTTTTCAATGTCTTATCCTCCAGATTGATATTATCAGATGCATTATACGGCCGTTAATTCACCATGGAAATGGCTTGGGCCGTTCGGTGGCGCAGATGTGTTTCAGTCTCCCCATCACTGGCTGAGTCCAAAGCCTCCAGAGCCCCTCTTCTCCTTCTCCTCCTCCTTCTTTTGCTCCTCCAAGGGTTTGGCAGCGGCAGAGAAGCTGGGGGGTAGGGGTGGAGCAGAGGGAGGAGGAGGGGGATGTAATTGAAGGCTGGAACCACACTATCCCTCAAGGTGCCCCCACCAGCCCATCTCCATCCTCTCCGCTGTTCAATCCAGGCGATCCATTACGAAGACAAGGCCTCTGACATGTATTTGAATATGGCCTGCGTGAGTGCGAGAAGGGTTTTCATGTTGCTTGGGCCAGTGTTTGGGACTATCTCCTAGACCTTGTTTTGTCACTGATATGAAGCCAACATCAGACAGTCATATTCAGGCTTGGCATGTGTTGTCGCCAAGCCATTAGGCCTTCTTGCCCGTCACTGGCGTTAACTGCTGTCTTTGTCTGTGATATGCAAATGTCTCCTTTTTTCTTCTTCCTTTTTTTTTTTCGGGTGGAGGTTAGCACGGGGTGTAGGCAAAGGCGTTTGCTTACTTTGACTGTGAAATGAGGCTCCTTATGTAAAAGCACGGAGCTGTAGTGCTGGCCAGCGTTTTATTTACCGTGACGCTCTCACACCTGATACGCACGATGCTAATTCCAAGCAAATGGTTTTGCTTTGGTGCACTGTCTTCTACCCCCCACCACCACCAACACCACCACCACCTCCTCCTCCTGCCTCCAGCAACACTGCATTCATGCCTAAAAGGAAATTTGGTTACCCATTGTCCAAATGATAACTTCTTGCCAGACATGTTTGCGATATTATCTGCTGTATGTTTACCTCCAGACAACTGTTAATGTCCTTAACGACAGATTTTCCCAGATCCAAGAAGGTCTCTCCCCCAATCATCTGAAGAAGGCCAAACTCATGTTTTTCTACACCCGCTACCCGAGCTCGAATATGCTCAAGATGTTTTTCTCTGATGTGAAGGTATGTCCCAACATTATTCTTCATCTTCCACCTTCCCACATTTTCTTTATCAAGTCATCAAGTATGCTTTTTCTACCTCTGTTGTTCCCTCTTCACCTTTATTTATTTACTTCAACGCTGCTCCTCCAACAAGGGGAGTTTTATTTATTAATTGTGATGTGCCGCCTTCACAGCGAACAACGTCTACTTGTCCGTCTTAATGCGAGGTACTTTCCCTCGCTAAGTTATGGTTTTATGCAAAAGATGAAAGAAGAGGAAGTTGAATGGGTTTACATGAGGGAGCTGGAGAGGCTATGAGTATCCTAAAGATAAAGAGTGGGATGAGTAATGGAGGGGTGGAGAGGGCAGAGAGGAGGATGGAGCCTGGAGATGGAGGAGTGGTTAGTCGAGCAGGTGTAGGGAGGATGGTTTGACAGAGGGAGGGGCAAAGGGAAAGTGTTGGTGTAGAGAACATGGCAAAGGATGAGCAGTCGCTCCACTGGGAATTTAATGAAGGAAAATTTGGAAAACAAAGCACAGCATGTAAGCTGCTCCCAAAAAAACAAGAACACAATGGCCGTTGTAGAGTGCGCAACGGAGTTTGTTTGCGTTGTTGTTGTTGTTTTTTGTGTGTGTGTGTGTGTGTGCGCCCCTCTTGGACCATACGGAGGGGTAAACACTGTGACAGATCCAGGCCATCTTATTCAAATCAGAAGATAAAGGTTCCCTTTTCTCCCAGCTGCCCCCTCTTGTATGCCATCACCACCAACCCTGACTCGAGGCTCACTTGAGCTCCACTGTGGATTTCGTTGGATGGGTTGAAACACACATGCTGGCAAAGCGTGTAGGCACCTGTTAATGTTCATTTAAAAGAAAAAAAAAAAAACAATCCTCAGTATTACAGCATCCCACTGATTTGACTTTTTTTTGTTGATGTTGTTGAACAATTAATATTTTAGGTTTTCACTGACTAATCATTCCCATGGAGGTGGCCTCTTCATGAATGGCCTCATCAGATACTTAAACAAGGTCAAGATAGTTAAGGGGATTATGAGTCACATTGGTTTGTTTTTGTTTTCAGTGGAGGACAATGGGCTCAAGCTGCAAGTTTGTAGACATGTATGGGAATGAGACTGACTATCTAATTAGATGCAGCCAGCACGGCCTCTTAGCGAGTGGCTGTCCTTAGACAAAAGTCTTGAAGGCTAATCGGGTCTTGACTAATCAGGTCTGGACTGTAAGGACCTAATGAACGTGGGAAGTGGGTTGCCCTAACAACTGGGGGACGCCGTTACTGTTGTTCCCCTCCATTGAGCTTCTTTTAAGATGGTGACTTTATATCTTGGCTTTTGGTGTTTGTGAAATGTTTTGACAGATGTGGGATAATGCCATTGTTTGTGCTGCTAATGACGGACTATAATATCATGGCCCTCGCTTCAAGACGTCTCATTATTGTTTTGATGGACGAATAATTAAAAGAGATTAATGAAAAGATCAGATAAGCATATTCAGTCAATTAATAAAGTCAGCTGAAGTTCTTGAGGAATGTGAATGATAGGTTTTTTTTATTATTCAGTTGCCTTTCATTTTTAAGCCGCCACAACCTGACACACACCTTTCTTTTTTTGCCCGTCTCTCTGTGTGGCTTTTAGTAGCAAGCCTCAGTATTTGGGCCAGTCATGTGCTGTGGAGTAGCGGAGGTCAGGAGGGTTTTCCCTTTTCTATATGTCATTCCTTCTCTTTTCTTTTTTTCGCTGATGGTGTGGCATGGTATGTGTGCCTCGGCGGGGCCGGGGAGAAAGAAAAGCCAGCGGCTGGATTTTGAGTCGCCGCAGTAACAAAAGCCTGCTTTCCAGGGCCGCTTTTTGTGTGCAGTCAGCCAATAGGCAGCCAGAGATTATCTCCCACAATTCACTCCTGCGAAAACAGGAAACGTTGGAAAGCCCTGATGACTGTGAAGGGGCTTACGAGAGAGAGGGAGAGAGGGAGAGAGGGAGAGAGGGAGAGAGGGAGGCCCGCACAGGCTTCTCTGTCTTTCTGCTCTCCTCTCCGGTTGTTCTCGATGTAGCTTAGCACTCTGAGGTCATCTGTGTGCTTTCTGCTCCATTGTGGATCACTATGTCAGAGAAAGTGTTTGCGAGAAAAAAAAAAAAAAAGTTTGGCTTTTCATCCAAATGCCTTTCAGCCAAACATCCCAACCAAGCAAAAGACTGCAAAAAACCAGTCAAATAACAATTATAATGCATTCAGTAATGTGTGTGTGTGAGTGTGCAAGTTTGGGACTGACAGTTAAAGCACCCGAATACATTTGGCAGGCGACTAATATAGTTTAGACTGAGGATACTTTAGTGTTTTTTCTATTCTGGACTTAAGTGTGTGTCTGTGTGTGTGAGCAGAGCATGTGTGTCTTTCTATCTTGTGCTGTTAGCACTAAGCGCTGACCTTTCACAGGCTCTTGAGTGTGAGTGTGAGAAACACGCTTTCACTGTCTCTCTCTCATCTGCCTCTCAGCCAGGCACACACACACACACACACACTTCTGTACACACGTATATGCTCAAACACAGTGTTGATACACACACACACACACACATTCCTCACTGCATCTCATGTCTGTGCTGGTTGACCCCTGCCAGCTCTGATTAAGGAGCTGCAGTGATGTGCTCCTTTGAACCGATTCCCTCCTTTTACACCGAACACACTCGTCCTCAGCTGCTATCAGGGGGTCTCCGTCCCCCACCAGCAACTTAATGAACCAAGACCTGCTGGAAGCTGTAAGGGGGACTTGCCAAAATTTAATCCCAGAGCGTGTTGAGTGCAGCTAATGCGGACATAACACAATTCAGTGTATTTACCTGCACTTACAGTAAATACCGCATCTGCTTTGTGTGCCCTGTTGTGACTGAGCCACTGTGAAGTCCCACAATACATCTTCTCCCAAGCTGTCGGTATAATAAAGTAATCTTTGTCCAAAGTGACAAATCTATCCGTCACTCAGCTGTTGTGACACCAAAGGTCTCCTGCATGAGCGATGGCAACTCTTGCGCTGACTTTAATCTCAGTATGTAGCGCTCGGTCCTGCACGCGCTCAGATGCATGTACGCACACATGCTTTAATGGACGGGGACCAATTCACTAATGTCTCAAACGGGACTTGTGGTGATCTTATGCTACACTTGAAAACTCAAGTGAAATAGCTTGTGCGTGTGTGTGTGTGTGTGTGTGCGTGCTCTGTCACACTCCAACTGTCTGCTGCATTGTGTGTGTTTAAGAATAGCCCTGTGCAGCCGATGTATTTGTAAGTGTCAGTAGTTTGTTTGTTTGACACTCCGATGTCACGACCCCAGCTTGCTGACTGCTCACGTTCCGACCCTCTACCCCCCGCCGCCACCACCGTCCAGCGAAACACCATTGTCCGTCGGCACTGACCTGCACCCATCCTCCTC
>OOFC01029762.1:0-10445 GCA_900323345.1 Pseudochromis fuscus | reverse complement strand
CATCCCCTCCAGCACAGCACTGCTGGTGTTTGTTGGTGAGGACAAGACAACGATGGGCAGTCCTGCAATGTTGAATATGTCAGTTATGATCAGCATCAGTGGTACAGGAGCAATGATGAGCTGGAATATTGTATCATATTCATATATAAATATTAAAAATATTGGAATTAAAGTGACAACAAGAACCAGGTTTGTGTTTAAGTAAAAAGTAATGACAAATGTAATGGTTAGAACAAACAGCGTGTTCAGTGGTGGTAAAAAAGTAATTATTGTTAATGGCATAGTAGCACTACACAACTTTGCTATGAAGCCAGATGCAAGTAGGAATAACATTGTCAATATCCCTGAAATAAAATACAACATTATGAAATCAATACTGGAAGTAATGAATAGAAAACCCTCCAAAGCCAGACCCACAACATATCCAGTTGCACTGATGCCCATTAGACACACTGACCCAGCCACAGCAAGGGCTGTTTCCATTGATATTTCCCTATTTTTTGTAACCAGCTTATATACTGACACTCCCAAAAAGATGCCTACAGCTAATGACAAGGTTGAGGAAGAAACACCAAACACCTGAACAAAAAACGATATAAAAAAATTATATATGAGGTCATTACTGGTCCTTGGTGATGTGATATTTGATACGCCTTGTTTTCTTCTCAATAGTGGAAAAGTGTCTATAAAGTTGTTTTCTAACCGGCCCATGAGCAGCCTGTTGTCAGCCACAAGCTCCAAGGACTGAAGCACAACAGCAGTGATCTTTCCCAGCAGCAAACCTTCAGCAGCTCCTGATAGAAACCCGATGGCAAAGGTGGATAAAAGTAACACTGGCCCTGAGGATAAAAAGACAGATATCACTGTGTGTGTGTGTGTGTGTGTGTGTGTGTGTGTGTGTGTGTTTCCACTTTTTAAACTTACGAGATGAGAAACAAGATGGCAGTCGCAGACCTCTGTCAAACACAAAAACAATGTTGCAATTCAATTTGATGTTTGCATTAAATTTGCTGATTACCAAAAACACCTGTTTTCATGTTTGGTTGTTGACATAAATTATGTCTTCAGCTCACCTGTTAGTCCTGGGGTTTTCCACTGCACCCGTGGGAGTCAGAAGGGCAGCTAACAGAAAAAAACAAACAACCACGTGTTGGAGTGAAAAAAAAGTACTGACAGAAATTTAACATCTTAAATCTTTAGCATCCTTATATTCACTACTATCATAGATGGTAAGACTATTATTAGTATTCATAACCGACTGAGACACAAAGCTACAATGTGTCATGTCACCAATAGTTGCTCTAATTACACAAACTATAAATGAAAAAAGAGTGGATACTGTCGGGCTTTCCTTACTTATTGATGTTCAGTTAGCTCTAATGGCCGCTAACATCTATGTTTACTGTTATCAGACATCAGTGACAAGACTCTGTGGGAGGCCCAAGCATGTATCATATATCATTTTACACATCTCCCCAAACCTCTTCAGCAGAGTTTAAAATTACAATAACCCACAGAGCTACAGAAATCTCATTCATGGAAAATAGGGTAAAATAAATCACAATGTTCCTTTAGGTCTAAATCCCAGGTCTTATGTGTTGAGGCTTAAAGGAAACTTACCAGCGTCACTGTGATCCATGGTTGGTGATGCAGCTCACAGAGGATGGAAAAAAATAGATTGGTCCCTTTAAATAAATAAATGAATAAAGTTTTATTTTCTGTGATGTTATGGGACATGGGTCTGATCAATGAAAAATCCTGTCTCGATTGTTGACTCCCGAGGATCAAAGTGAAACAAACTCCAAACAGTTGAGTGGTTGTCAGAGGCCAGTACAAAACTGGAATATCAACATTCTGTATGGGGAGAGTCTTGTAGCATATTGAGAGTCAGAACAGTTTGAATGCACAATGTACTGAAAATGTAACCTTAAACTTACTGCCCCACATCTATTATTAAAGTACCTAATCTATCTAACTTCAAAGGCTTTTCTTCAGTGTGACTTTTAATCTTAAATTGGTCAAATCAATTCAAATGTATTCATACAGAGTAAATAAAAAAAAATATCTTAAGTTGATCGAAGCGCTGTAAACATCAACTGTAAACATCAACAACTGTATTTTGACCGTGGGTTTTCTGTTCCTTCAGATAGTCATGTACTTTTCTTGGGAGATTCGTTCCTTGATAACATCTCAGAGACAGCAGTGAGGTTTGACTGTGAAGCTGTGTGGAAAGAAACAAACTCTATGGTCAGATAATGAAGCAGTGAGACACAACTTAAAATGACTCAAGTGACAGTGGTGCACAATAATACATGATGAAGAAGGTAATACTGGTACAGAGCCGATCAGGAGATCCTTATGATAATAGTAATCTGCTTTACAGCTTCTTCTAAACCAATCATGACCTGATGATTATCATTCTTATCATTCTTATCTCATCTCATTCACGTCATTTATGTTATGGGGTGATTCAAGTACTTCTTGTAAACAACGAGATCTCCTTCCTCCTTCTTTGTGTGAGTATCATTATCTGTTCCTAAAGCTTATGTCACATGTTAATGACATAAACTTTATTTATTTCACTTGGTCACACAGTCTATCTCTGAGGAGCACACTGAACAATACTCAACAAGAGATCAAAAGATTATAGATAAAAAAGTTTATTATTGTTGTATTTATTTTTTCAAAACACTGACACACATTACCTGCAGCATCCGACTGACTGTGGTAAAGTCTCAGGGATCAAATAATCCTCTGGACCTCCCGCTAACTGATGATTTAGATGTTTGGCAGCATTGTCTGAGATGTTTTTCATCGAGGTCCCACCACGTCTATGTATAAATAAGTTCCTTTGTGGCTGCATAATGCCTGTAAAACAGGAGAGGGCAGCATCCTCTTTGACTACAAACCAACTTTGAAGCACGTCCAGGTTCACCGGAGGCTATCCAGCTTATCAGAGTGTTGAATGGGACAGTGGTGGAAAGTCCCGAAGTACATACTGTTTTTTTTCTGTTAAGATACTTGTATTTCTACTTTACTCTGTTACACTTTCACACAGCAGGTAATCAATGTGATTGACTTGTCTTAAATTAGCCTTTTAGTCTAATCCAAATATATAGTTTTTACTGTGTCTGACTATTTATGTGTAAGAAAATAAAAATGTCATGTCAATAATAATTCAGAACACAGCATTTTACTTGTGACAGTCTGGTTTAAAGTTGTTACATTGATTCTCTGATGCCAACATAAAGTCCTTCTTAAAAGTTACTCTGTTTTTGTCATAGCCTGCATGTTTTACTAATATTAGTGTAACTAAGACCTCTCACTTCTCAATATCTGTGAAACACATTGAGAATGATTGTTTTTATAATGAGATAGGAGTGATTTTCTAAGCTGAAAAATGTGATAAATGTTACTTCTTTGCCCAAAAGCAGAACATACATGTGACCACGTCTGAAGTCCTCACAAAACATTAATGTTGATGTTGTTAAATGAGTACTCAAGTAGAAATTTGAATGCAGACCTTTTGCTTTTAAAATAAAAAAATAAATGTTTTTACATACTTCTAGTTCAGCCCAAAGATTTAAAATATGTTTCTAGCATTTGAATGAGTGTTTCATTAAAGGTAGCTGCTAGTGAGGTAGACCTCAGGAGAGAAGCTGTATGAAAATTGGTGCAAATTGTGCAGGAGGAGGAGTGAACCAAGGGGAACCTCCACACATTTAGAGAGAGAGGAGAGATATAAAGATCCAGATGTATAACATCTGGAATGATGCACCAGGGCAGAGGTCTGAGAGGCCACAGAGCAGCTGGTGGTCTCTGGAGAAGCCTGGTTTAAAAGAGAGGACAGAAAAACGAGTCTGGGACCTGAATCTTAAATCTGAGGACACTGTCCAATGTGTATGAGACTTGACTTCAGAGCTGTTCTCATTGTATACCTGGCCTGTCAATCAAACTAACTACACCTCTAAATCTTCCTCTTTTCAAAGACCAATATCTGCTTAATTATGAAATGATTTTCAAATGGACCACCACATCACTGAAAAGAAGAGTTGACTTTAATTAATGACATCAGACTGTTGTGAGTATTGCACTTTTTTGCACTTCTAATAATAATAAATTTTATTTGAAGGCACCTTTCTTCAAGCAAAATATTCCATATATACACATTAGAAATGAAAAATATTCACACAAAAAAAATAGAGACAGGGTAATTTCCATTAGATAGAATATGCAGTTTTGAACAGATGTGTTCTGCATTGGCCTAATTTTGGAGACCCAGTTGCTGTATACGGTCTGTGGTACTGTATCACACTTACTCTCACTGTTTCCTGTCCCGATCTCCTTTCTGATAGTCTTGTCATGGTTTGTACTTGTTGCTGAAAGCTCTGTAAGCACTGCAGTGAGTACTGAGACACATCAACAATGATGCATTATTGCTGTGCTGACCTATATGATAATAAAATGGTGAGGTCAATATCAATAATGAGAAATTGTCATTATCATACAGTGAGTACTATATGTACATGTATGACACTAATAAATTATCAATAGTTCATCAGTATGACAAAACCCATTATTCTCTTGAGCTCCTGTGTTTTTGTTAAACAAGCACTTAGGAAGCTGTACCTGCAGCTAGAGGTTATTTTGGAAACACTTCCAGCTGGCAGTTTAAACCAGGATGGCTAATTTTAGACAAAGCTCTTTACCTGCACTGAAATCCTATTGATTTTTTTTTCTACTTGAACTTTCTTCAGTAGGTGACCTTGATATCTCAACTGAAAAATCTCTCACATGGTGCAGGGCGTCCAGTAGTTTCTGTACTGAACTGATACAACGCTTAAGGCGGTGGAAGCGATGAGCATTTGTGTTTACAGGCAACAGTATTTCAGAGCATGTGAGTTTACTATGTGCATGATACCTGCTTCCCCCATTTACTGTACAGTGAACCAAACAGTGCAGACCATTGTTTATAAAGTGGTTTAAACACCAAAAGAGATCTAGAACAAAGGTGAATAAAGTAAATTGAAGCTAAAACAAGAACAACCTGTGTGACTTTGTCTTGCACTGAGTTAGATTTGTGCTCTGTGGTTTCCACTAAAGTACAATCCTGACACTTAACTTGTTCTGATGACTAGTGGCATATTTTGACTATCAACAGGAACCACTATGCTGGCATGTATTCCTGGCAGCGCAGACAACCTGGGCCTCCTGGAAAGGAATGTTGCTCTGTACACGTTTTGTGGAAACACCTCCTGCATTTCCAATAAGTACTCTGTGCACCTGTCGCCACTGTAGAGTCACCTGTAGTCTAGATGTGAAGAGGAGATAAGAAAGGAGAGAAAAAGTAAGATGGGTAGAAGTTTTTGATGAGAACACTGACAAGAAACGGGAAGTATTCTGTGGATAACAAGAGAATCATGTCTTTCTTAAAGCCAGAGGAGCTGCTGGCCTATGAGCTGAGCTGTCCCATCTGCCTCCAGCTCTACAGCGATCCAGTGGTTCTCCACTGTGGGCACAACTACTGCCGAGCTTGTATCTGCAAGACTATTGAATCCACAGAAAAGACTGGCCAGGTACGTCCGTGTTGCCCAGAGTGCCGTGAGGAGTTTCAGGATCTGGATTCTCTGCAGAGAAACTTCAAACTCTGCAGCATCGTTGAGGGTTACCGAGCCACCGTGCCACAAGAGGACAAGGAACAAGAAGGAATGGAGATTTTTTGCGACCACTGTATAGACGACAGGTCGGTGGCTGTGAAGACCTGCCTGAAGTGCGAGGTGGCCCTGTGCTCCCGGCACCTTCAGAAGCACCAGGAGAAGGAGAGCTTCAGGGGCCACCCTGTGGTGGAGCCCCTGAGCGAGCTGGGAATGAAGGGCTGCCCCCTCCATCGGCGTCCCCTCGAGTACTTCTGCTCCAGTGACATGACCACTCTGTGCACCACGTGCTTTGTAGAAGGCAGTCATCACAACCACGATGTCCTCACCTTCAGCGTGGCCGAAGAGGAGATGAGGCGAGCGCTGGAGAGCCGCAGCAAGGTAGTTTTAATGGTGGCACTGACGTCAGGCTGATTTTAATTCCACATGACATTTTTCCTACAGTCATAATGTGTCAGCACACGATTTGGTGAACAACTATAATATGGGGAATTGCTGCAAAAGTAAAATAAAATACAGGGTAATGCGTTTGTTTTACAGGTCAAATTTCTGAATAATAAAAAGTTTGTGCAATGCAGAAAAAGTCCTTCTTTTCTCAAAAAGGTGAAATTTGTCTGTGAACAAAACAGATAATTTCACATACATGGCATAAAAATGAGTTGTTCTGCGCAAAAAACAATTAGTCTAAAAGTTTGAACATGTGAAATATGTAATTGTTAAACCATAGATGACAGGGCTTTTCATATTCCAGTGAGTAATAACAATGGAAACATGACACATATGAGGTTTGAATAAAGTGACTGGCGGCTATCTGGCTGACTTTGTGTTTTGGAACTGGTGAATGACAAGAATGTCTGACTGATGGAAACAGTGTAATAACTTCTGACAGGATCTGAGGGAGCATTCAGTTCCAGGTGACTGATTCAAACACTTCGATTACATCTGAGTACAATAAAAAGCGCCAAGCCGTCACTCACAATCTGACGTTTAAGATTGGAAAATGATCGTACCCTCTGCGCCTCTTCATCTTTATTCAGTTATGGTGAAATAAAAGGGTGTGTTTTCCAAATGCTGTGAGGAAAGTACATCCAGTTAGTCCAGATTTTCTTCCTATCGTGTTTAACGCATCTCAAAAAACATTCGCAGGTGGTTTCTTGCAGGCTGCAGATGACGGAGAGTCTCCTGCACAAGACAGCAGAGGAGCAGGGAGCCTCTGAAGTTGTGGGAGACAAACTGGTCAACAAGGCGGTCGCTGTCATGGACAGTATGGCTGCACTGGTGGACAGGTAACACACTGCACATGTCCTGCTGGTAATGCTGCCCACAAAAGTTTAAAAGTCCTGAAAATACCAGATCTCTGTCAGTGTCTTTCATACAGTTAAATTCACATGAGAAATCTGAGAAGTTGTTTCTGCCCTCTTCTCATTGGTTTAAATCCTAATCTGATGAAAGTTGTGGGATTGTTTGCAGATGTTTCTGGGCCGCTGTTAACATCAGATCTGATAAAACATACCCACACTGTCCTGATGAAGCAGATTAGCTGACTTTGACTGTGAAACTCATAAGGAATGTATGATTTTTTATTTGTCTATTGTTTATGTTTTGGAGATTTAGAGTACAAATGGCAGTAAAACACAACTGGAGTTTCCATCTCTTTTCATATCTGCTTATGACTGAAATGTTCTGAACTCTAGGGCCCACTAGTGGAGGGTGCATTGCATCTTCCACCGTGATGTAGGTAATTTGCAATCTTTTTTTTTTTTTTTTAAATCTCAGTACAATACCTGATATAATCTAAAACAGAGATTTGGGTAATAATCATATACATTGTTTTAAATAGCGGTATAGAACAGAATTTTATTAGATGATCTTCCTGGTGTTGTATAACATATCATTCACAGAACAAATTGCAGTATGTGCAGCAGAACTTCCAACAGCAATTCATCCTACCAGTATGAACATCAGGATCAACCAAAGGCTGAAACAGAAAATATAAATAACTACAGGCCAGACAGTCATCGAAGGAACTCAAAAATATCAATTTCTTGGTAGTTGTTACAAAAAAGTTTATGTACATGAAATGTTGGCGTAACATTTTTCCACCAAGATGTTATTTTGTCATTGTTGCAAAGACAAAAACAAACAAAAAACAGCTAAACTCCTCAGCCAAGCAAAGAGCTATCTGAGACTCATAGACTGTACATTGACTGGACAAATCTAGTGTGGCATCACCTGTTGGTTTGTGGACTCACCGAAGCCAGGAGTTTGGCATTTGAATGTCGCCACGTTGGATTTTTTTTTTAAGCAAAAATGACCGTATTTGGATATGAAGGGAGACGTGAGGAGGTGGGTCTGACCCTTGAACCTGAGGGTACTGCCTAATGTGTATGAGACTTGAGTTCAGGTCTGGATTCAGTGGAGACATATCTGCTTAATGATAAAATTATTTTCAGGTGAACCACCAGATCACTCATAACAAGAATTTACTTTAGACACCCAAATGACACAAGTATTTCATGATTGAAAATGTCTAATTTTTTAAGTAAAGTCAATTGAAACCTGTACTTCTGCACTGGCTTCATTTCTGTTGCTTCATCCACCCCTCTTTGTTTAGTGTGTTTAGCTTGAACTTGGATTTATTACCCCATTTATCAACTAATCTGCAAGCTGTTATCAGTAAGGAGAAGGAAATAAAACTGAGTGAAGGTGCTTCAGTGTGCAGCTCATGTGCTATGTTCAGGTACAAGGATCGCCTGAGTGTGCTGCTGGAGGAGGAGAGAGGGCAGCGCAGGAAGAGCTGGCAGCTCGGAGTGATTGCACTGGAAGAGCAACAGCAGCAGCTACTGGAGGCCCAGAGGAGTGCCACACAGGCCCTCAGCGAGACAGACACATGCATCTTTATACACAAGTACAGCTGAAATCTCTACTACAAGGAATAAATACATAAAATACATACATTTTTATCACCTTTACAACCTGAGGTAATATATGCGATCAATAAAAATGTGAACCTGTTTTTCTCTCAAGGTTCTTGCTGATTGAACCTAAGCTGAGAGAAGCCGTCACAGGAAGCATTTCCTCCAAGATCCCCTCAAAGGCTCCGCTCAACACCAAGCGTCTCCAGGCAGGCCTCAAAACACATGACTTCCGCTCAGAAATGACTCGCCTCCTCGATTCTCTTCATATCCTCGTCAACCCACTGGAGCTCACCTTCAACCTCTGCACAGCTCATCCCAGCCTGTTAGTGTCCAACGATCTGCGCACAGTCAAGTACAGCTCCACCAAGCACCCGTATGTGGAGCACCCAGAGCGTTTTACCAGTGCGCCTCAGGTTCTGTGCAGCCAGGGTTTCTCCGGTGGCGAGCACGTATGGGTGGTAGAGGTGGGGGCCAACAGCATGTGGTCACTGGGCGTGTGCTACAAGAGCATTACCCGCCGAGGTGACCACAGTCGTCTAGGGCACAACTCTGTCTCCTGGAGACTGCAGTGGAAGAATGGCAAGCTCACAGTGTGCCAGTCCTCCTGTAATGTGGCCCTGAGGGAAATCACCAGTCATCTGGTCAGGATCGAGACAGCGCTGGACTACGAGGGGGGGACGTTATCGTTCCACAGCGTCAATGGACGCAGAGAGCACCTCCACACCTTCAGGACTGTGTTTAAAGAGCCGGTTTACCCAGCGTTCAGTATTCATTCAACCACATCAGAGTCTTGGATCACATTGCACAGTGGAATGTGAACTTCTATGTCTATTGTTTTCCATGGGTACAGCTTGTATCGGTATTCAGCCAAGTGAACTGACCTCCATCTAAGATTATTCTTTGTACTTTTCTATTCACCGCCTTCTTTTGGAAACTGTGCATGTGAATATTCTAAAAAGTTTAGTTTGTGTTTCACAAAAAAAACCTTCTAAAATGGTGTTCTCATTTAGTAGCTTGTAAATATATTGTTTTAGAGTTGTTCAGCCACACAATTCAAAAATTTGGTTACCATAAATACATTTTTTAAGGACTAAAAAATAATGCTTTACATTATTTTAAGCTTAATAGATACAAAAATGTGTATTTGAACATTATGGAAAGTGAACATTTTAAAGGGGGGGTATTATACTTGTTCCAGATATATTGTACCACTCTATGGCATACTCCAATGACTATGTTACCTTAGGTTGATCTGTAAATGATGTAAATAAAAAAAAACAATCTTTATGAAATTTACCCTCGCATCATGGCCGTTCTGAACGCCTTATTTTTTTATCACGTTTGAGGGATGGCGACGCAAGATGTTGTACAGCCTTACCAGTACGATCCTGTGTCCGACCCGGAAAGTGCATTTTCTGATGAACCGGAGAGAATTGGTACTGTACTTCAGATTTCATAAAACATAAGTGCAATGCTACTACGCTTGCAAGCCTTACTGCAGTACACGCCAAACATACACACGCGTAGCATAGCTGTCTCCTACTGTACACAGATGTACGACAGGTGAAGCTAGGAAATGCTAACAAATAAATGTGACGTGAGAGCAGTTCAACTTACCAGTGCAGGCTGCAAATGAGTTCTGCAGCAGGGATTGCATTGTCTTTAAGTGACAACTTGCTTACTAATCCACTGTCAAATGAACTTTTGTTTAGAAAGCTGTCGTCGGTAAAGTGCCTCACACAAACGAAACAGATCTTCTTGGGAGGGGGGTCGTTTCCAAAACTGAAGTCCAGCCACTTCCGTCGCACGGTCTCGTTATTTGGCAGACCAAAAAGAGGGCAATCTTCCTTATATCCAAAGATGCATTTCATCC
>OOFC01029761.1:0-14289 GCA_900323345.1 Pseudochromis fuscus | reverse complement strand
AGTCCCCACCCACCACCACCACCACCACCACCTCTAAGAAATAAGACAGTTAAATCAGAAACAACTCCCTTGGTAAATTCAGACAAAAAGAACAGAGAAGACAACCAGGTTGCATACAGACATAGCATTTGCCACCAGCAGGTGAATGATGGGTTTTACTGAAACTCTTATTTGGGTTCTTAGTGTGTGTGTGATTTGCCTTAAGTCTTCTGAAATGATGTATGGTGTGGAAGAGGACTCCATTCTGTGGTCCAGTAGTTGAGAAAGAGATTTCCATAGTGTGAATATCAAACCATGACATACATAACCTACAGAAAACACCACTGTGTGCCTCGAGTGATTTGGCTTTGATACGGGTCAGAGATGTAGCAACTGCCAATCTACCATGGCACACCAAGAGAGAGAGATATCGGTCAATTACACAGACATGCGATAAAGTAGATTTTCACATGGAGGAAACTCTTTAAAGGCGAGGGGTGGATAGTTCAAACCTGATTTGATTGTAGGTAACACACTTCCTAAGACTCTTCCCACTCCTATTGGCATGGGTGTTACTGTGCATATTCATTTGTGATAGTAGTGGTAGATAAAATGCAACGAAATACAAACAAACAAAAGACAATATGTAAAAGAAAGAAAAGAGGGGTTATAAAGATTACAAAAAAATGAGGACTCCAAATGTCTGGTTATATTTTAATATGATCATACAGGGATAGAGATCAACCAAAAATGATATAATGTGAACAAAAAATTTAAGTAACAAAAAAGTTCAATAAAAACAGACAGAAAAGCACTGTTTTTAAACATTTTACTGTATATCAGTCTGTAGCAAATAGTCATTACATACCCTGAAAAAGGGAGGAAGAAAGCTTTGAATGGTGCACTGACCACTGAATAACTTGGCTGGAGAGCAAAGGGGGTGTTAATGCTGGATTCTCTCTAAGCTTCAAGAGTGGTACCCTCGAGATGAGGCTGCTGTGCCTTTTAAATGCGAGGCTGAGTTTTATAACGTCTATGAGATCAGTCACTGCTTTTGGGTGCATAGAGGCAGAATAAGGGCTCAATTCCTTCAGCGATCTCCTGTGAGGTTTTAAGTCTTTGCCGATGCAACCTTTTAAACCATAAGAATGGCAAAGTGTGGCGACCATGGACTTATGCCATTGCTGTATGTGCAAGAGAGCAGCAAGACCACTCAAAGTGCAGTGGGGGGTGTCATACATACTGAAGGTTTGTGTGCAACTGTATGAACAGGAAGGCAGTTTGTGTGTGTGTTTTTTTTTTTTTTTCTTTTAGGATTGCAACAACACTCCCTAACTGTGCGCTCAGAGCATGATTCTGGTTATTGGTGCCTCTTCTCTCTAGGGCTGTACTAACTACTCTTCCAATAATTACAATCATTCACTTCTCATATGAAATGACCCTTTGCTATTAACACAACACTTTACAGCTTCTTCTTTTTTTTTTTTTTGAAACGTGCCTCACTCAAATTGCTCTTTTTAAATGTCCTCTTTCTTTTTCCCACAAATCCGATGCCAATAACTCAGTGCCGTTTGAATGCCACATGGTAAGGAGAAAAAAAAAATGTAAAAATTAAAGCCCCAGATTAAAAAAAACTTTTTCTTTTACAAAATGGCTCTCAAGTATTCTTTGTTCCACAGATAGAGGTCCCTACGGGGCTTTGGATAACTCAGAACTGGTTTAAAATCCTCTTTACAATTTTACTATGGGATTAGGGGCGTTAGGGAGGAGGGGCGAGAATCTTCTGCTGGTGCAAGTTGAACACATACAAAAACACGCGCCAATTAAATCTGCACCCAATTACATCAACTCTCACACTAATGTGTGCATGCATCTCTCTCTCTCACTCAGTCACACTCACACACATTCACACACACAGAGGAGGGACAGCAGTCACCGGTGTGCAATATCAGTTGCACTCGAACTCCGTCATATCTGAAAGCATGTCTTTTCAGAAAGGTCAAAGTATATGTCTTGATAGTGGAAACCCCACCTCACTGACAAGTGACCCCCCCCTCACAGCTGATATGTGATCTGTGAATCCCTCTGTCCTCCTCTTAGGCAGATGTAATGGAGTTGTGCGGTAGCTAGCTTGACAGAGGAGGTCGGGGGGCCTGTCAGTTGGAAACATTACAGCAACTGTCTTTGTTAGAAGTTAAATTAAGGAATAAAAAGGTCGTTGTTTTTTTTCCTAATGTTGAGAAACAGAAAGTGGAATTGTCACGCTAAAGCTTTCCACGGGCACTACTTGAGCTAAGATTCACCTCTTAAATGAGAATAAACGCTATGACTATTATAAAAAAATTCCAACATTTAGCATAGCTTTTTTTGTGTGTGTTCTTTGTCAGCTGGTCGGTCAATGTTTTTATGGTGGATTTTCAGCCTTTGTCCAAAAGATCGAAGAATATAGCAAGTAAAGCGGGAGAGAGGAAAACATACATACAGAAGAGTTGCTATATCCCCCCTATGCATCATCCTACCCCAACAACACCCCCACCCATGTCCATGGAGACATTATACAGGTAACGTGACAGACAAACAGGCAGACAGATGTAGTCCAATGAGTAGACGGCTGGTCTGCGGTGTCTGTCCAGAGGCATCACGGGGACTTGATGTGCTCCAAGCTCAAGGTGGAGGTGGGTTTCCTGGGAAACTTGCAAGGACCTGGCATGGCTGGCAACCACGGAGTGAAATGGAGGAAGAAGGGTCAGCTGGAAGAGGAGAAGAGCCGTTGCTGCTCACCAGTGGAGCATCCCGTTGGGCGCTGACTTGTTCACCAGGCCTCTGGGTCGGGATCAGATTTTGGATGAGGACTTGAATTTTTCAGAGTGTCCGTCATCACCTCCACCATTTCGTCAAGACCAGTCAGGAGACAAATTATTCTCACTTTTGTTTTCTCTTTTGTGTTGGTTTTTCTTCACTTGCTAGTCGGTGGTGATAGATTTTCTTCGCCCGTTCAAATTTTGTTTTATTGTGGGATTCATGAATTGTTGTTAAAGAGAGATGTCATCTGCTCCATGAGTGACCATCAACTGTCCATATTACTGCAGTTTTCTGAGGAGGAAAAAACACAATACAGTTACATTTTGGAAACTGAGGGAAAGCAGGGTTTTCATTTGACACAGATCAGCATGAAACTAAACTTCTTTGCACCAGATTTCTTTGCACAACTATCTCAAAAATGATTCTCTACGCAAACATAAGTTTATTTACAGTGTGAACCTGTAGCAAAATCTTGGGTGAAAAGCACAATTACCGCTGAGTCCATCCGCCTCTTGTGAATCGAGGAAGGGTGCGGGACCCCAGACACGCACTGTGCCATCATCTGAGGCGGAAGCCATGAGGCCCGGGATGGCCGGGTTCCAGCTCACACAGTTAACGGTGCGCGTGTGGCCTGTGAGCTCAGCAATAGGAAGTTCACCACGCCGATGCCAGATGTACACTTTGTGGTCTGTGGAGATGGGATGAAGAAGGCAACAAAGCAGGAGGAAGAAAATATGTTGAGATTGTGAAAGCAACTGCTGTACAAGATCACATGGATAGGATAGGATTATAAAGATTAGAGCAACAGCATGAAAGGAAAAACATTTTTTTTTTTTTTGCCATATGAAGAAACAAGAAATATAAACAGAACAGGGGACACAACAAGTAACTAAGGTATGGTGAGTTGAAAGTCACACTGTAAAGATGTCTACTAAAGCCTCCTAAGTTCTGTCACTGGGATTCAAAACCACATTTATGTCATGCTTATTCCAATGAGTCAGTACCCCAGCGGTGATCAGCAACCATCATATGCAGTAGAGACAGGAGTGACTCAGATCGCCCCGACACTGCACCAAAACACACAGCACTAAAAGACGACTTATGTCGGAGGATCATCTTCCACTAAATACAAATCAAACATGCCCCGTACCACAAGCTCGTTACTTCCCAGATAATACACACAATGGGATTAGCAGCCTAGTACTGCATTAACTGTACCTTCACTGCCACTGGCGATGAAGTCTTCGTTGTGTCCTCCAAAGCAGGAGTGGATAGTGTAGAAGCCCTGGGTCACACCTTGGTACTTCCTCACCAGCACCCGGTCTTGAAGGTCCCACAGGTGCACTCCCTAGAAAAGGTTTAAGAGGATAACAGCCTTGATAACTACTGAAGCACTGCCTAAACTGTATCTCAAAACAAAGAGGAAATAAACTTAACATCACAGAGTTGGGCTGAGGCTTACCTGAGTTGCTACATTTAACAAAGCTAATCTTCCGTTCTTTGAAACAGTAAAAGACATGATGGGGTGGTCCTCCTGAACTCTGCAACAGACATGGAAGCAAAACACAAACCATCAGGTACTGTGATGTACACACTAATACAACCAGATACTGCAGTTCATGTAGGAACTAATGATCTTGAGGATATTGTGTATAACACTCTATATGATGTAAAAGTGTGTATAAAATTATTTCTAAATAAAACTGTGACTTAACTTTCATTAGCAGTTTGCCTGGTCAGTATCAGAAAAGATGAATCCCAAACTAGCACATTACCAATAATGTAATAAACCTTAGTCTTGATATAGGGACATGGCGTGTTAACACATACATGTTTCTGTCCGTAAGGTCCTCGAAGTTGTACCCCCGGATACGCTGGTGGGTGTCCGAGGCCAGTACTGTCCTGCCATCACTCAGGCACCACAGGCACTGCACTCTCACACCCTCCCAGGAGTCTAACAAGTTACCGTCCAAGTCCTGCCAACACGGGCAGAACGGGAGTGAAAACATGGACAAAGCGCAGTAAGGTCAATCTGACTTAATAAGAGAACCTGTCAACACCCATCGTACATCACACAACACAAGCACTGCCCCTTCACAAAGCACAAGCAGACAGACACATATAAATCACACTCCCCACCCCACATCCCTCTGGGTTCATCGAGTTCATGGCTTGAAAATCAATGCACTAAACAAGCCTTTTGACTGGTTGTTTAATGTCAGCACAACACAAGCAGATGTTTACCAGCTGCTACACATATACCCTAACTCACATCAAGAATGATTTTATTTTTTTAACCTCTTTAGACCACTCATCTTCAAAACACACAAGGCAATCAGCACAGATTGAACATTAAACTATAGGTATATTAAAAAAATGTATCCACTTACACACTGATAAAACTGTCCCCTTTGTCCCCCTGTGACAAAGCGCTTGCCATCGGGGTTCCAGGCCACACTGGTCAGACTGTCTTCATGAGACTGGGACATTTTGGTCCGCAGCTCCCCCGTCTGGTCAACCAGGGGTTGGACAGAGACGGTGAAAAAAACAGGAGGAGAGAAAAATGGGGGAAGGGAGACAGCAAGAAGAAACATTAAGTAAGAGTGGGGGAGGGACAGTAATAGCAAAGAGTGGGGATGGGAGGGGATGGGTGAAGAGGAGAGGTCACTGAGTACACATAGCACACTACAGAGTAGCTAAGTAATGCTAAAAAACGGGTTTCTTTATTTTCTCGCACAGTGAATTTGAAATAAAAATCTGAAAATGTTACCAGCTTGTTAACAATAACAATTTGGGTTGACACATGGAAACACTGCTGTTACAGGTTTACAGGTTATATAGGATTAAAGTTATCAACATAAGTGTTACCTGAACATTCCAGAGCCACAGCTCAGAGCAGTCGTCAGGTCCACAGGCGATCAGGTAGGTGTCATCAGGACTCCAGGCTAAGTAGGAGACTCCATATGCATGACCCTCCAGGGTTCGCAACAGTTTCAGCTGGTGGCTCTCCTACACAAAGACGAGGATAAAAAAAAAACTTCACTGAGATGCACACAGAGGATTGGGCCCTTTTGAAGAGCGATGAACTAATTATACAGTAATCCGTCCTTGCTGGCAGCAGTTCCAGAACCCCCGTGAAAGGTGAAAATCCGCAAAGTAGAAACCATATGTTTAGATGGTTATCTTTATATATTTTAAGCTCTTATAATCCTTATTATCCTCCCACACTCTTCTAAACATTTTCCACACAGTTATGCGGTATAAGCTCTTTATATTCTCTTAGATATTAGGTAAGACTGGTTGAAATTATATTGTAAACACACTGTTTTTACACTACACACAATATCGTCCCGAGTATAAAATCATCTGTGCTGTTGCTTTGGTCAATCTGAGCTAATCAGTGCTGAGGATACCGCGTGCTCTGATTGGGTAGCTTCTCAGCCATCTGCCAATAACATCCTGCGTATGGCGTAAATGTGTTGGAGAACTACAGAGATGAGCAATGATGACATCAGTTAGATGGCGGAGCATAATGTCAGGTAGCGACAGTTAGACACAAGCTAGGACGGTGACGGAGTAATCTTATTTATAATAAACAAGCTGGAAGTTACAGTTAAACTCACATAGTTTTTCAATAACACAACATCGTGTGTGAAATAATCTGCGCAGACAAACTAAAGAAGCATGTCCCGGAAATAAAAAGCCCCATTGTCCGGAAAAATCTGTGACTATATTTAGATGTGCTTGTATACAATAGAATGAAACAGCAAAAGTCGAAATGTGATATAGCGAGGGATTACTGTGTAATCAAACCAGTACTAATTGGGTGGCTAAAAGTTACATAACATTAAATTAAAAATTCAAGAAGATTTCATGCAGCTTCAAAGGTATAATAAAGTCCAGCCTGTGCGACAAATGAATTTTCCTTGTTTAATGTCTGCAGGGCAATACATGAAAAAAAAATGTTGTTCTTAAGTCTGAGCCAAAATAAAAGCACCTGGAGGAAAATACACTTCTGTGCAGGCACAGACATTAGGTAAACAGACTTTTCACTCTACATAAGGACAGACACGGGTGCTAGGGCCCACTTTAAGAACGAGACCACCAACCTAATTTCTAAGAATGCAGTGAGTTGTTCATGTTTATTCCCTATCCATTTATTCGATATTAACA
This sequence comes from Pseudochromis fuscus, assembly GCA_900323345.1. Taxonomy (NCBI): domain Eukaryota; kingdom Metazoa; phylum Chordata; class Actinopteri; family Pseudochromidae; genus Pseudochromis; species Pseudochromis fuscus. The sequence goes on along the minus strand of OOFC01029761.1, from coordinate 7,335 downwards.
GTATATGTTTTGGTTCATAAAGACAACAAATAAAAGTGCTTTGAAGAACTAAATGTGTATAAAATACACAGATAAGGTTTATCAGGGGAAATTCTAGGAAATATATTACTGTAGGATACATAACACAACATTAACACAAACAATCTTAACTGAGCAACCATAAAGGAAATAATTCCTGTGGGGTCATATTTGCTGTGGACAAGATCATAAAGCAATACTGCATCTGATTTTTCACACTCACCGGGTCCACTTGCCAAATTATGACAGTAGTGTCTTTGGAGCCAGTGGCTAGTTTGGTGCCATCGTTTGAGAATTTGCAGAACCACACCTCATTACAATGCTCTGTCAGAATCTGCTGAGTGTAACAGGGGAACTGCTTCCTGTGGAACAGAAAATGATCTAAGGTTAGTATTTTCAATGTATAAGGCAGCAACTGCAGATCCAAGTATATTGTCTGTACCTTGATATGCTGCAATAATAATGACCAAATGTATGATCTAATACACAGTGGAAAAGATGGGAGGGAAAAGATTAAATAGGTTAAAATTTATGAGCAAGGAGTAGAGACACAGAGAGGGAGTGAGCTGATAAGGGCAAGACATAAAAGAGGTAAATGAGTTAAGACTGAAAGAAGATAGCACTAGGAAACACAAAGCATTTTCCTTCTTGTTCTTATGAAACACTTTTGTTGAATGATACATAAATATGAGAAGCTGCAAAATGGTGATTTATCACAGAGCCTGTGAGGTCTTGAAAAGAGGACTGATCGGCTTCACCAACCTGCTGCAGACATGATCAAGGAGAAGAGAGACTGAGTCCAGGTTACTGTCCAGCTTGGTGTTATGATACAGGCAGCGGTCCCTCTGCAGCTCCACTGCTTGCCGCAGCAGGGTGTGCAATCGCCGAGGGGGCAGCATCACAGAAGGTGGCAGGTACGCTACAAAAAGTGGGCGGAAAAAAAAAAGATAAAACACAAGTTCACCCCTGCATATGCAATATGGATGCAGTAGTGCTGGAGGCGGGCAATGTGTGCTAGCTCTACAGGGTCAGTATATGGAAATGTCTCCTCACTCTGTAATTTATCCAGCAGCCGGCAGCGTGAGGCTGTGCCCTTCCCCTCCCACTCTGCCTTGGCCCTAAGATCCTCAGCATGGCTACACATTAGGTACCTAAGATACAAGCACACAGAGAAAACCATAAGATGATCACATATAATAATAATAAAAAAAACAACATAAAAAAGGTATACATATTGACAGGTCATCACCAAGAAGTAAGCAGAAGCAGACAATAGTCATTAGTATGGTGGTAACCTGCAATCAAACATATATTGACCAAAATGTTAGATGTGGTAAGTGCAGCATCATGTGAACTGTGACAAGAGGAAAGAAGTGTCCTGAATGCAGGAGTTGTTTGAAGATCAAGCTGACTGAAAAACAACAACAAGGTCAAGGATACATTTGAACACGGCTGATTGATTGATCTCAGACATGCAACAGATCAATAAATTGTTGTGTCATTCAAGTGGCAGCCTGTTCAAGCAAACAAGCTCAACCAATCCCAACTAACTGAATCCAAAATGGACGAGCATTATTTTTCAATGAAAGATGTCCCTGCAAAAACAACTCAAACTATACCATGTGAATAGAACAAACAAATAAATAAACTAGTAAGAAGCTAAAGGCCATCTACTGATCCATGACATTCACGGCCAAAAAAAGTCAAGGGTAAATACTAAAACTAGTTTTAAAATGCCTCAAAATCACAATTTAATATTCCCTGTTTAATAGCAAACAACGCAGTGTAGAATATATTATAAATTAATCCCCAACAGAAATTCAATTCAGTAAAAACACTTTGAAGCAGCTACTTTATAGCTGCTTCACCTGCACTGGTGGGAGCAGCACCATTAGTGATTACAGAGTCATCTAAGAGTTACATGGGTTGTTTGTAGGTGTGTATCTGTGTAGGCAGGGTGAACGATCTGATGAGACAAATGCAATATTGAACAGTACCCGCTAAGTACGTGGATGCGATCTGTGTTGTACTTGAGCGGCGTCAACTCTCCCCGGAGTACTTGCAAAGCCTCCAGGACTTTGCCATCCTCCAGATACTCGAGGTACTTCTGCTGCAGCAGCAAGAACTTCATACGCTGAGCAAAAGAAGAGAGACACAGGTACAGAGAAGAGATTTTATACAAGAGGAGACAGGAAGTGGAACAAAGAATGATGAATAAGTTTAAATGGCTGCATAAATTTTCCCTTTGACATTGATCAGATGTGATTTTAACCATTATCCAACAGCTGGTCACAAAGAGTATCACATTTTTTATTAGGTCCAGCCGTGCTTTGCCAAGAAAGAAAAAAAGACATACAATATCCGAGCCATCGTATGCAATAAAAACTCAAAATGGTGCTAGCGCACTGCGAGGCTCCATGCTCTCGCTTTCAAAATATATTTATAGATGTGCACCAGAAAGACGGTACTATCAGCATCAGCAGTCTTATTCTTTTAGACTGATGTCACATGTTTACCAAATGTTGTAGGTCAAGAGTGACTTTAGTGGTGTTACATGTCTCCGTCTTACAGCAGGTACACAGTGCAGCCCTGACAACTGGTGCAAGCACAGTTTTACCTTCTCCACATAAATTCAAGACAACATCCACCCACATAAGTCCACAAATAACGAGTACAGAAGCACAGACATTTACCAGCTCTCCAACTAGACCTGTGATATAAGTGACTGCCTACTAGAACTGCTTTAAAAGTCATGTTGACAATGACAACGCCAACCTCAACTCAACACCTAAGATGGCTACCTCTGTTTCAGCGACAGATTCAAGTCAACAGCCACATGTTCTCAACAATCCACCTGATAATGGCGGACAGGCAGGCACAGAGCACACGACACTTGACAGAGACACTGGGGAGAATTTTTGGAGCTCATCTTGTCAGCTAATTGGCATGGAGGCTAATTAACCTGAGGTGAGTCCCATTTCCAAACTGATACTGTAAAGTATATACTCTCATACTAATCTTCACAGAATGATAGGGTGGAAGTTATTTTCCAAATATGGATGCTTTTATCATTTTGTAGAAGTTATTAATAAAAACAACTACAGACAACAGGCAAACTCAGGAATGAAGAAAATCCAACAGCATGCATTTTTCTCAAGGAAAACTGTCTTTGTACCATCCACTATTGGCTTTTATATTTTCTGGTTCTGAGTAATAACAGTGTGCAATGCATTGTGGGATAATAATGTAGTTAAATGTAATACTAAAATAGGTTGAACGTGCTCAAAAATCTTATTGGATTTACTATTCAGAATGGAAATGGGACACAAGTGTAATAACATGTACTAGATGAGTTATTTCATTTAGAAATGTTTGGCATTTTACTACCGCCAATTTATACTATGATCTATCTGCAGTTAATATCAACAGACTCAACCAATCACTACAGCTGGAAAATATATAAATCAGTTTAATAAAATATAGACTTTGGTTTTGATTAAAAGCAGATGTGTATACTATTTCTCCAAATCAAATGCTGTGTCCATTTCTGCCACTGTCCTTTCTGTGGTATGATCCAGAACAGCATTACACAACAGGAACCTGAATTACAAGGGTATCGTTCTGGAACCTCCAGCTGTGCCTGTTAACTGAGTGACTGACATTCAGCCCAGTTCAGGTTTGGGCAAAGGGAGCTTACCACAATAGCATTGGGAGAATGCATCAGTGCTCTCAGCTCATTGAGATCATTCTCAGCCTGGATCAAAACAAAGGGAGGGTGATGGAGAGACAGAGAGAGAGAAATGGTTAGCTCAGCAGTTTCCATGCATGCACAGGAAAAACCTAATCATATGAACTGTAATACAGACCTTATGGTCATTCAGTAAATGAGATTTTTAAAATGTAGCTGGTGCCCTTGTTTCGTGATCAAAATTACCAAAAGGAAAAATCACACCTTTACCCTTCAAAAAAATATATAAATAAATAAATACTTGGACTGTTTTGCAAGTAAACTAGATTTATGGAATAAAAACAAAAGTCAAACAAGTGGATAGTTTACAATGAGATGAATCTGCCTTCCACAGCCAAACATTTACCAACATTTGGCTCAAAATTGCTAATAATTGTCCAGTCTTTAGTTCTGATGTAGGGTCATTATTCCAAAAGATCCATCTTTAAAAGCCTTAGCCCTAACATTTTGCCATGAAAGCTGTTTTACAGTAAGAACAGGGTAATGCAACAAAAACCAGTGATTTAAAAATGGACACAACAGCCTGCAACGTCCCTTTACTATACTTTGTTGTTCTGATAAACTCCATATAAACATAATTCTTAAATGTTTAATTTGATAATAATCACACAATTTGTCAATTTGTCTATTCTACAACATGTAAAAGTATGAAGTGTAACTGTGTCCCCAATTAAAACTACATGTGTTGCATATGCTCTCATTGGCTGTCACACATAGCTTCTCACAGGAATCCTATTAACATGAGGTAAATTGGGTTTGCAAACATACACTGTAAGTTTGCTTGCTTCGAAACCAAACAAGCTTTGTATTTCCCAGAACAATATGGACAACAGATTGTATGAACAGTCACAAATTCCATATTTGCCAAAATACTTGCTATTATGTAAACATGGCAAACTGAGACCAACCTTGTCCCACTCCCCCTCCATGACATGGTTGCGGAACTTGGTAGCTGAGGGGTGTTCCAGTCTGCAGCCTGATTCCTGCATCAGCAGGTCCACTGTCTGACTGCAGAGACAAAGAGAGAGAGAGTGGAACGAGAGGCACACAAAGTTAAGCTGACATACGGACACAAGACATATGAAAAGAAAGAAAGAACAGGATGACTTAAAAAAAATAATCAGATACAAAGGTAACATTTTAGCTATTATGTCAACTAATAATTTAGAAAGAAGCTCCCAAATTGTAACATTAAATGATATTTTTTATACAGGTTATTCAACTTTTCTTGACATTTAACCATGTAAGATACCTATAGGTATAACAAATAGGGTTAGTGGGTGATGTGAGAAATTAATTTTAGCACAGGACAATATATTAACAAGATTGGATGACAACAGGGTGAAGGCAATTTCACGGCCAATGCTATCTGGAGAAAGCCAGCCCTGAGCAGTTGTGTCACCACAGGATTATTTGTGGACAGTCGGAGGTTCACACTAACGTGAATCGAGCTTCCACTGCAGTTGACATCACCCTCTCAAGCCTGTCAACCATGAACCATAACCATCTGTCCAAACACCATCTCTCTGCTAAACACACTCCACCACCATAAATGTGCCAGCTGAGATGCATGTGTGTGTGTGTGTGCGAGAACAGTGAGTTGGGGATGGGGGTGGCTGACACCTTCAGCATGATGACATCATTCTCAGGTATCAATGGAGTGGCGCAGCAGCTTCTGTGTTGAGTCTCTCATTCGGGCTGGCTGCTACACTGATTCCTCTTGCATTTCCCCAGCTGAAATGTGGGGGCTCTGTTTCATACCAGGCAATGCCATCATGGAGCCCCCTAACCCACCCCTCATTGTAAACACTGCCATGTTAGGCTGGATTTTATAATGTCTTTTATAATGCCTTGTAATGGCAGCTATACTTTCTCAGCTGGACACCAGAGATCAACGGATATGTCTAGCTATCCAACAGTGGCTCTCTTAGAAGAAGATGACTACATTTCTTGAAAACCCCATCATGCTATAATTAGATTCAAACACAGCGTTTCCATCTAAAACAGCTGGAAGAAGAGCGCATTCCTCAGCCGCCATGAAACCATCCGATTCTGCTCAATTCAGGAACAAATGTCGCCCACGGTATTGACTACCGTCTTTAAATAAATACATGGCCCAACACATGCACAGTACTGTTTGTGACTGACTGCTGACACATTGTTCTGACACAATAACAATCACGTTTGAAAAACAATTAAGGCACTAATCTAGGAAAGAAGTTATAATATTAATTAGACATCTGTATGAAACGGTGATTAATTGGATTAATCAGGTAGTTGCTCAAAATGACAAAAGTCTGTATACTAGAATAACCGGGACAGTTTTCATAACCGGACTCGTCATTACAGTGTTTATCAGATTACAGAGCTATTCGTGCTACTCGAACACGGCTCTTTTTTTGAAGGAAATAACATGTTAATCTGTACAGCCAAGCTGGGAAACCACCAATAATCCAAGCAAAATCGTCTCGTGAACATTAACATTTTCTCCGCAATTTCTGTGCGCAATAGCCCTTAAACCGCAAAAAACTCAATAATCTGCCTGAGTACTTAACGAAGAAGACAAATTAAGTTTCTCGGTTCTCATGACATTGATTTTTTTTTATCACTGTAAACCACAACAAGTCAACGGATCCTGTGTTCTGTGAATAAACGTTACTAACGCTAGATGATGTAATGCCTTTTATTCAGTGCGAGACCTACAACGTTAATTAACGCATCATGGCGTTTCTGGGATATTAAACATACTTAGTGTTCGGATGGACTGGTGAAACAGTCAAATGTTGGACCGTGTTCTGTGTATTTTTGAAAAAGGTTTAACGTCAGGACACAACACCTCAGCGCAGGCTAGTGTTGCTAGCTGCTGAGCTAACTGTTATTGTGCAAGATGGACCCCTTCTTTCTACCAACAGCCGAGCTCTCGGGCTAACTAACTACCCCATCCCCCCATGTTTGTGTCTGTCAAAGCGCACTAATAGCGGTTTTACCAGCTGCTGTTTCGCAGTTTCACACAAAACACCAGTAATATGAAGTGTACTTCATATGTTCAACGCTAACGTTAAATGCATTTGCAAGTTTTTCCAGGACTGACACATTGAATAAACTTACTTCAGTCCTAGTCCGTGGAGATGTTGCCCTATTAATCGTATGACATCTTCATCCGCCTGCGATAGTCGTTTTTTCTTTTTCAGTGAGCCGACCTCCGAGCCCGAGGCCGTAGAGGAAGCAGAAGTCCCCGAACACGGCCCACCCGAAGACCCGTTACTGGTACCGACACTACTACCGTTGTCTGTGCTGGAGAGAAGCCCGTTGGAGTGGCCTCCACCGGCCGAAGATGACTCCCCGTTTTGTGCGCTGTTTAGACAGGAGAGCTCTGAGGATTCTTGTCCCTGTCCTGCCCCGTTTGCCTGCATGCTGCTGCTGAGGTTGTTGACAACACTTCGGTTAAAGTGGATGGCAGAGGTGGCTTGAGAGTGTGTAGCAAGTCCCAGGACAACTCCGGACAGGCCTGTTACAACTGCTGAAGCCCCGGGCTCTCCTGCTCCCTCCGCCGCCGAGGCTCGGTGCTT
>OOFC01029757.1:0-25899 GCA_900323345.1 Pseudochromis fuscus | reverse complement strand
GTCCGTTCACTCCCAAAACAAGTTAGTACATTCACAATACAGTACTGTACGTACCGGTAGCTCTTACTGGTATTTGCGCCGCCTTCATTGAAAACAATGTATTTCCAACTCCATTTGTCACAGTTCAAAGCTACATGAACAGCTGTTTTATTTTTTTCTCCAAGGTAACGTCAGTGACGTAGTTTTATCTTTTACCAACAGCAAGGTACAACAGGTAGTGCAACTTTTTATCACGTAGTTAGTGCATCACAAACGTGGAGGGGACTTTTCCCTGATTCAGTAAACACGTAAAAGAAACAGTCTGATACTGCTACAGTAAATCAAACATTAGTGCAATCACAATATACACCCCCTGACTACGGTAGCCATAATTAACCAATATTGATCCATATATAAGGTGCACTGTCGGTTTTTGAGAAAATTAAAGGCTTTTAGGTGCGCCTTATAGTGCGGAAAATACGGTAGTGGTATGAGATGTTAGGACATAACAGATGAGGACATGCTGCACATTTCCAGGATGCGGAGAAAATTTAATTTCAATAAATGTTAACATGAGAAAACCACATGTTAGTCAGTTATCAAGTGACGCATATCATCCTGTTTTGTAAAAACCACAATACTCATTTACCCGTTAGCGGTAACTTTTTCCTGGGTAGAGTTTACTCGTCGTCTTTTCAGTAACACCCTGAAGAAATGTCATCAGTCCGAGCTGTTTTGATTCTGAGAGGAGCAGAGAGAGTCAGCTGCACACTGTTGTACTCCTCTGTGTTTAAGACCCCGTGAGGATTTGGCACAGAGAAACAACAACACATCTCCCACATCTCTTCCTCCGTGTTGCACCCTCCCTCAGCTCCTCTGTGCATCCTCTCTCTGTTTCCCTAACCGCTGCTCCATAGCAACAGGATAACCTTCACTAAGTGCTGGCTAAGAGGTTCGTGTACCCCGCTGTGCTCTAAACCACAAACAATAACAGCCCAGATTGTTTGGCGGCCTCCGTGACATTGACTTTAATTGTAACGCTCCTCGGAGGTGAACAGCCACTCAAATGAGACTTTAACAGACAAAAGCACCTTTAATTTGATTTCCTTGTGATTACATGTCCTTTACTGTCACCATGGCAAAGAAGCTGTTATTGTGGTTATCTTTGTGGAGCGGTGATTCAGAGCATCCGCCACAGTGTGTTACTATTGTCGCTTTACTGACTTACAAGTACTCTGGTAAATCCAGTAGATGCACCAAACCTGTGAAACTAAAATCGACTCCAGCTCGAGAAGATTTCACCAGATTTTCTTCGAAAGCCCACATGTAGCTGGTGTGGCTGCACATCTGAGCCCTTATTTTTTTTTTTTTGTGCTCTCCAGCCTTCACCTGCTAAATGAAAGTACTCTAATGGTATCTAGTTACAGTGTATGGTACAGGCAATTTAAAATCAGTGAAGTGAAAAATGACTTTCGTCTCAGTCCTCACCTGTAAAGACTCAGTGGGTGAATCAACCTGAATCTGTTATTACGCAAATGTGTACACGCAACTTGAGTCATGTGCAGAGGATGGATAAATACTAGTGATAAGAAAAGATACAGTTTGGTCCTTCCTGTGCAGTTTTATTGGAAGTTTATGCGAGGGAGGATTGTTTTGACAGCGGTGGTATACAAGATGAAATACTACATCTGAATGCTAATGAGGAAGTTATTCGCAAAAGAAAGATGCAGCTGAAGAAGAAGGAAATAAATACTGTATCTTACTCTGACATTGAGACCTCTTGTATGAACTTTTGACCTGCGAGGCTAATCCTCTGTTACATTTTCTGTGATGTATGCGAGGAAAAACAAGAGATGTGACTCTTGTTAAACTATTTTTATTGCAGAGAGAAGAAAGACAGTGAGACCCAAGAAGGAGGACAAGTTGGATTTTTAATAATCTCTATGAATTATAGATTAACCCCAGTCATACTCAGCATTGGATTGGGTATTACACACCTTCTGATTAGTCCAAAAAATGACAATATCACAGATCATCTCTAACTTATACACTTGTTTAACAATCTTGATGAACGTCTAGGAAGCAGTAGTGAATTTTATCAGGATGGTTCGTTCAGACTGAGGCTGACATGTGTAGATATATAAACACAGCCCGAGCATGTGTGAGAAATTGAAATCTAGGAAAAGTTGAAATTAATGACAAAATGTTTCTTCACACATGTCTGGGTGAAGCAGAGACGAGCCAGTGTTGGGAGGAGTGCCGATGTGGCCACAACAATGGCGTACAGTTGCAGTGATTAAAGAGAATTATGCAGGACCTGTAAACCAAGCCTGCTGCTCTGATATTCTCTGCCAGGCACAAACCTGGCAACTCTCCTGCTGGAGCCGAGCGGGCGTTAGAGGGAAAACAGAAGAAAAACAAGACTTCACTGCGGAAGACTTGTGTAATTATTTATTAAATTTACTTATCAAATGATTGGGAAAGAAGGCGGATGGACTGTGTAATCATCGAGGTTGTCTTCCTCTGGCTTCTCGCCTTTATAACTTTGTGTTAGCGAAGACGTGGACAGTCTCCTGTCTTTGTGACTGTTAGTACTGTGGCATACACCAACTGTGCATGTAAAAATACTTCCAAAACACCACAGAAGTAGACCAAAAATAGTCCTCTGGCCATTCTTTAAATATCTGCTACCTCATCATTTCTCTGTCAGCATCTTCACAAAGGAAAATGCTACAAATATAAATCATTTGCTAGTTGTTGTTGTTGGTTTTTTTTAAACAAATTCCCCTCAGAAATACATACTTTGTGACATATGTTAAAGAGGACCTATTATGCTTATTTCCAGCTTTACATTTATAGTCCTCACCTCCTCTAGAGTAGTGTTGTATAGATTACAGTTTTCTGAAATGGACTGTTTGGATGCCCCGCCCCTTCGCAACAACTCACTGTCTTCTGATTGGCTAACAGGGAGAGCAACAGAACCCGCCTCTCCCACAGGCGACTGTAAACATGCAAAGTAACATAATGTTGTTGACTGGAAATTCAAACTTTTCAAACCGAGCCGATCATGTTTGATGGCTAGTAAAATGTAAAGGACTGTACAATATCAATACTTTCTGTGCTTTAAATAAATAAGTGTAATAATGCACAGGAGGATTGTTTCTGAACAGCTACAGGAAAAGCTGACATTCATCTGTTAGATTTTCTGAAGCTGAGTGTTTTCATCAGGCTGCAGTCTCAGCACTTTTGTAGTGTAATATGAACACCCAACACTCTTTAACATGACTGCTGTTCACCCTTTATTGTACACTTAACTTGGAAATAAAACGCTACAGTGTCACTTGAGGATATTACAAGACTTTACCAAGGTCAGTGAAGTTGCAGTATATGGTTACCTGCAGGACTAGGGTAAAAATATTTGTGGGTATACTGCCTTACGAAGCTCACTGAAGTTACTAAATATGGTAACTTGTTTAATAAAAAGGTTAAAAAAATCCATATCATTTAACTGTAGCATCAATGGACACACTGTTACCAGTTTCTCTTCCCTAAATGGTTGTTGCTCTGATTTCAATAATATGTTCATTGTGTCCAACACTGACATGATAACAGAAAAGCTTGGCTGTTATAACCATGTTTTTTGTTCTTTTTATAACATCTAATTAATGACGCGCACACACATGTCCTTATTAAGCTACAAAAGCCATTAGAATGACTTTGGACATGATCACACAAAGCTCTTGACTTAATAGCTAACAGCCCTGCGGCATTATTTATCCTCACCTCTGTTAACCTCCCGCTACAAAGAGGCACACAGGAATTTGGCATTTGTACATCTCCATGTTGGTTGCTTGCAGCCAGAACCATATTTGGATATGAAGGGAGAAGTGAGGAGGCGGGTCTGACCCTCAAATCTGAGGATGCTGCTCAATGTGTATGAGACATGAGTTCAGGTCGAGTCTAATTGGAGACCACGTCTGTCAATCAAATAAACCACGCCCCTAAATATGACATTAAGTGCCCCAAAGAAACTGTCCAAAGGCCAAACTCCTGGCTTCTGTGTCATACATTCATGAGATAACACAATAGCGTGCAGCAGAAATACATAATACAGAGGTTGTAATATATTGGCTGTATGTGTACATTAGAAGAAATCTGTGCACCTCAGGTAGGAAACAGTGAAACAGAATTAAAGTGCATCTGGAAACATTACTACTACTACTGTCTTTGTAGTTATAGCTCTGAGTCGCTCCTGTATTTTCGATTGTTTGGGTCATCATTGCTTTTTCAATGTGTGTAGTATTTATTGCGTATTGTGAATATATGAATGCAGTTTTAACACAGCATTAATTAGCTCTAGTTGAACCGGTCACGCGTTAGTGCTCTATATGTCCTTTATTGTTAGGAGATGAGAGCTGAGAGGTCGATTTGTGATCCTCAGTCTGCAGTGAACATTAAGAACCAGTGCTATATTTTTAGCTTAGACAACAAAGGCTTCTGTGTCTGTTAAGTAAATTACAGCAGACAAATGTTCCCTGTGAATAAAGAAGGCCCACTCCACTGACAGTCATGTCTGCTGTGATGTCTGTGTGTTTGGTCCTTTAATTAGTTCTGTTCTAAGTTAGGACAGAAGCTGTGAAGCCAGACTGAACCTTCTCTGACCTCCATTGAATTGTTGACGTCACTTCACATCTGCTGATTGATTGGTCTTCTCATCGATTAGTGTGTGTGTGTGTGTGTGTGTTTGGAAGCCAGATTTTGCATCTTTTAGAAAATGGTGTGCATGATTGTGCTATAAAAAAAAAAGCATAGACTATACAGAATGGACAAAGCTCATGTGCTCATGTTTGGAGCCAGAAGTGACCATATTTGGATATGAAGGGAAGACTTGAGGAGGCGGGTCTGACCCTTGAACCAGAGGACGCTGACCAATGTGTATGAGACTGGAGTTCAGGTCCAGTTTCATTGGAGACCAGATCACTGATGAGAAGAGTTTAGCCACTTGTAGAATTTCATGATTGAAAATGAGGATTTTTTTAATTAAAGTCAAGTGGAGGCAGCATCTAGTGGCCATCAGGTGTATTGCACTTGTTTGCACTTATGCATTGGCCTTGTTTTTGAAATCCAGTTGCTTTGTACATTTCGATATACAGTCTATTTAAAGTAAAGTTATTCAGTTTTACAGAATTTTTACAATATGCAGCATAATTGATAATTAATAATACAAAAATAGATTTTAAATTTACATGTTTAATGCAAAATATATAGAAAAACTGTGACTGAATATCCATAAAATGTCCTTTAAATTTTTTGTTTTCCCCACATTGGAACACCTTTAAAATCCATTCATAAATGTATCATAATTTCACAAATATATATTATTGTTATAATATATATGTTTTATTTTTTGAATAAAACAGTAAATTCAAGTTTAATACTTGAAAATATTTCTAAAGATATGTATATATTTAGTAGTAATTAAGTGTAAATGATTCAATGTTATTCATTTTTTACATTGATTTGTTTGTTAACTGACAGATACCTAATATGAATGTTTCTGAAATCAAAACATTACATTTTTTTATGATTATAAGTTGGTATTTTTATGAGTTGGTTATTTTCAATTTATTTAAAGTGTTTTTGGTGCCTCAGCCAAAAAACTTTTTTTTAATGTGTGTGATTTTCCTGTATTATTTTATTTTATCTGTGAGGTTACTCTATGAAGCAGAAAAAAAGTGACTCGATCACTGACTTATGACATATTAAAATCTATTCTTATCCAGCTGTTAAAACACTGGTCTGTGGTTTGGAACGAGAAAACTGAACTGAAGGAAAAAATGTCAAAATGTTTATTCTCTGAGCAGCTTTGTTGTTGTTAAGCTGGATTGTGACTCTGTGTGTGTGTGTGTGTGTGTGTGTGTGTGTGTGTGTAGGTGTGTGAATGTACATGTGCGTAGGAGAGAGAGGGAGGAAGTCGGGAGTTGTGGGAGAGAGATACTGTCGCTTCTGACAGACTTAAGAGCACAGTGAGTGACAGAGGTGAAATTGCTTGGGAATGGATGTGAGGCTGCTCCCATCCCTCCTCTTCCTCCTCTTCCTCCTCCTCACGTCTCCTCCAGCCTGCTCTCATTCAGCCATGTAGGGTGAACTACTGTAAATGTACTCTCCCTCCTTGTCTCAGTCTCTCTTGTCTTTTTCTCCTGGGTAACTGTAGAGTAGGAGTGGAGAGATATAAACTGTTTTTTCTTCTATTTTTTCCCTCATTTGTGTGTGTGTGTGTGTGTGTGTGTGTGTGTGTGTGTGTGTGCAGCCATGCATCAGGCCCTGGACACACTGAGTGACAGCACGAGCTCCACGACTGCCAATGACCTGGACCTCATCTTCCTCAAAGGCATCATGGAGAGCCCAGTGGTGAGAACAGCTTTATACTGTACGCTGATAAATGTATGAAAAACTATGCAATGAGGGACATTTACAGCTGGAATGGACAGACAGGGGGACAGACAGACAGATGGACAGACAATAGATGGACCAATGAGAAAGGACTTCAGCTTCAGTTACTAACCAGATCACTTCCTAACAACTTAGCCCAAAACAACAAAACCAACATTGCATGCATGCAGGTTTACTGTGAGTTCTGTTAAACATGTATTTCAGTGTACTAACTTTAACACATTATCCCGAACAAATCATTATAATATTCCCTGAGATTTGCACAAGTTCATGAGAGGTTTTAATGAAATGTTTCTGCAAAATGGAGACTTTTCACACCCATTATTACATTTAAAATTTAAATTTCATCTCTCAATAATTATTCAAGAAAGATTCATCAAGCACAATCACATTATCATTTCAATAGTCCTGCTTCATTGTTTGCTCATAAGTCGAAAATGCTAATTAAAGAGATGTCTGGTGTTTTGGTTTCACTTGATGCCATTCTGCATGAAATTCACACAAAAAGCCAAATGTAAAGAGGCAAACAGCGCCTCCCCTCTTTGCTGATGAGTATTATCAAAAGCACGATGTTTACTGGGGATTGTTAATTAAAAAAAACTTCCAGTGGTTTTATTTGTTTGTCATCAGGACAGACCTAAAATATTAGCAAAGGAGGCAACATTTTGCAAAGTTTGCTGCTCGCTCATCTTGTTCTCTGCTTTTTATTCTGGACTAGTTTGTACGGCCAAAAATACACAAAATCTTTCCCGTCTCTCTGCATTCAAAAATATATAACACACACATTTTTTCTTTTTATAGAGCTGTTAATGATTTCCCACACGTCAGTCATTCTAACAAGGCTATGTAACATTTCTGTAGCCAATCAGAGCCAACGGGGAACAGCACATTTATCCTTGATGTGTTTGACGAGTTGACAAGTGCAGATGGTGCTGTGTCCTCCATGATCAATGAAAAATGATGAACTGAAGGCAGCCATTAGGTCGTGTATTTAATTATTCCAGTCTCAGCCTTTTTCAATGCTTTAGTTTTGGGTCTTAATTTGTTTTTTTAAAAAACACTGGGTTGGCACTTGTTCCTGTGAGTCCCGCTGTGAAATGTGAATATTATTGAAAATTATTGCAGCTGACATGGGTTTAAACTGACACAGCTGCTCTCTGCTCTGTGAAGGGCTCACTACAAACTCCCTTTTAGACTTGCAGGAGACACATGTCTGCTTGTCTCTCAAGTGGACGAGTAGTGAAATCCCATTTTTAAATCAAAGAAGTTCAAGATGGAGAATATAACAAACCACCTGCAGCTTTTAGTTCCACCACTCACATACTCAGCATTAAAGTATTACAGGAGGATCAACAGGGATTTCCATGCAACATAAATGTACTTGATATACATGCATTGTTCTTTTGAATGAACAAGATAAATGTTCATGTTTCATTCGTACAGATTTCTCCTGGACAGTTTAAATTAAAGCTTTTCATGGAGACTGTGAAGTTACTCCAAGGACATCGTACATTTATCCAAGAAAATCAAACATGGATGGAAGTCTTTGCCAACAAGACAGTACCTGCAACCAAACAGACCTGATTAAAGTCAGTGACAATTGACTGTTTCTAAGTTTCTCTTCAGTGTCCTAGTGACAAAGTTTTCCTGCAAAACTGTCTCAAAATAGTCCACTTTATGCACAGAGGAAGATGTTTAAATGCCATTTCTCAGCTCCCCTTATGTAGAGCCCTTCATGTGAAACCAGTCCCAGCTAGTTCCTAATATTTACATAGAGAGGAGTGATGTCGTTGTTACAGTCGAGGTTTTTGAAGTGAAGGGAGACGAGTGAAGGAGCTTAGTGGTGGCAGTCTTTTCAGAGTTTCATCCCACTATGTCTTCGTTCTCTCCTGTCAAACTCTTTGCTTTTCCACTTCTTGCTGAGAGCACAGTTTCACCTGGCAGAGGAAAGGAGGAAGTGCACTGCAAGTATATATGCACTATACTGAATGTTTTGGGGGTTTTTGTGGCCTTTTTGTTGTGCACATTCATCCCTCGGATGTTGTTCACTAACTTGAGGTGGAAGCTGTGTGAGGCCACAGAGAGATGCACTGACCTGTGAGCTGCTCTGACTCAGCCAGAGGTGAAAAAGTTGTACAGTATCGTTCAGTAATTCAGAGGCACTTCTTTTCAGAAGATTTCGGGCATGAACTCTCCACAGGGGGCAGGAGGCAGTGCTGCATTAAAACCCTCCTGTCCTCCTGAAAACAGCCTCTTCTGCTCCTCCTCCTCTCTCTTTGAGTTTTTGGTATCTTTCACTAAAAAATAATTGATTTTTCCCAGACTGCGGATGTATGCGTGTGTGTTGACGTTTAAGAGCACAACAGTGGTGTGTGTGCTGGGAGTGCGCTCGGTGGTACCGGTGTATTGATGAGCTTTCTCATAAAAGATTCATCTGCTGATGCAAGGCTGGCTAAAGGATGTAAAAAAAAGGATTTCCAAATGATGGTTTCTCTTGACCCTGCGGTGAATCTATAAACACTTAACAAGCTTTCACTTAATGTGGCGAGAGACGAAGAACAGTGGGATAGAGCAAAGGCTCATGCATATGGCATGGAGGCTTGTGTCAGTTGTGCTGATTACATTCACTACAGAGCGATGCAATCAGCACAACCCACAACGCTATAAAGAATCAGAATGATGATTAGCCCGACAATGAGCAGATATTGACGACAGGAGCTAAAATGCTTCCACTGAGCTTCATTATGATCAGCTACGACTGAGGCACTGACTCCACGCTCAGCTCTATATCTAACGGAGCAATCAGGACAACTGAGGCGTTTAGAGCAGCTAAATGAGCTGACACTTAGTTTTAGACATTTTGCTCTGTACCCCGTGCTATTTAACCTAACTTCTAAGCCATCACATCTCCCCTGTTCAAAATGTAAATGAGGCTCCAGTGTCTTTGTAAAGTAGTGCCATGTGGCCTCTAAAATAATGAAGCTTGGTGCTATAGAAAATAGCTTGTGCAAAGCAATTTAGTTAATATGTGCCAAGTGGTCAAACTCTGACAATTATTATCACATTTCCTGCCAGCTATTGACATTTGAAAGTACAGAAACAGAAGTCATGCATAAAAGCTTGTGTTTACGCAGCGTAGAGCACATCTTGCCCAGTGTAGCTCTCACACATCCACAGAGTCTGGTTTAGGAGAAAATATTAATGTTTTAATATTGGATTTGACTGTTAGAGGAGGATAGTTCACACAAAGTGTAATAGCTCAGGGAGAGATGGTTCCCAAAGTTCAGCCAAACCAACTGTGTGATGCCAGTTACAATGAAATGTTACATTAGTTGCATTTAACTAGAAAGCACTCAGTGCGCTAGTGTAACATCATGGGTATAAGCCCCGGTGCAAATATTTTTTTGGTGCCCCCACCCTCGCCCGAAACACAAGCGCACCTCGTGCACGGTACACACAGGCACGTACACACACACACACAGACACTCACATGCGCAACCACTCAAGAGAGGCTAGGCTAATGCTAAACATGATGCTACGTTTTCTCGTTAATTTTCATCCACTTGCTTTTTTTTCATGCTAAAATGAGAAACAACTCACCTCACACCATCGCAACTCATCATGACTGACAGATATCAACGTGATTGGACAAATTATCTTTTCCTCCTCCCATACGAGCCACTCAGCGTTACCTTAGCGACCCACCCCAAGGTATTCACTTCACAATAACGGGGCCTGTGGCAATTCCGGACAGCTGCTTTTTTTTTTCTTCCTTCATGGGCCCCTGACGGCGTCTGGGCCCCAGTGCAGCTGCACCGGTTGCACTGTCCATATTTACTGACTCAGAGACTACAGATCTCCACCAAGATATAATCCATGTTTGATCCCCACCAAATTGTCTCAGACTGTAGACATTATCATCCTGCATGTGTGTGTGTGTGTGTGTGTGTGTGTGTGTAGATTTAACACAATCCATCAGGGTGTCGCAAAGTTATTAATTTTTAACTAATTTGTCCATTATAAGAGATGGGGATATATTTCTCTTTTTTTTTTTTGGTTTTCAGGATTTTTTTCCTTCAGACATAATCCCATCCTCTGATCTTGCCCAAAATCTTATCTCATCCCAAAACAAACAATGAATGAACCAACAGAAGGGGAAACATAACCATCTTAATGTAGGTAACCATGGCTACTAGGCAGGGGTAAATAATCATTATTTCAAAAGGTATTAGGGAATCAAGCCAAGTTTGATGACCGGTTGGAGCTACTATGATCAAAATCCAAACCACTGAGCTACAGTAACTTGTAACTACAGGATCAGATTGACATTAAATAAGATAAGCTTGTTTACTACATCAGAAATTAATTAGAAATATCTAACGGAGGTGCAAACTGTAATAGGCATCATCAGCTTTTTTCTCATTAGCCTTCATTGTTGAAATGTGCATGTTCGCAGCACTCGGCTTCATGCTGCAGCTGTATCCCTGAACAGGACTGAAGAGCTCTCTGTGGGTTTAAATCCATGTAGATATGTCTCTGTCTGCAGAGGTACGTGTGCTGTGATTGTACTCCTCCATGTGCTGTGTTGTGCATTTGTGACTGTACACGCAGGCATGTGTGAATATCTGTGTATTTATTTGTGTGTGTGTGTGTGTGTGCGCACTGCATCCTGTCTCTCGGCAGGGACTCTTCCTCTCTTCCTTTAACAAACAAACATCGTGGCTGCCAGAGTAGCAGTCAGTCCCACCAGACAAATTCACTGTGGGACTGCATGACAATGTGGATCTTCAAACACTACCCTGCATAGTGTGCAGTTTCCAATAGTGTTATTATAAAGTAAAACATTTACATCTTATTTGGAAAAAATCTAATTAGGTTCTTTAGGCACTGAATGCTGCAGTGCATCATATTGAAGTGTAGGAATCTGTAGAGATATATAAAGGTACAAATTTACTCAATCATAATATCCCAAATGGAAATCAAGCCTCACAATCCAAAAGCCAACAGGAAGTGAAGTTTGAAAATGTTGTATCTGCGACCCTGGACCAGAGGCATGGAAGCCAAGTCCACCTCTGTCCTCAGCAGTGGAGGAGATGAAAGTAAAAAATTAATGCTGCCTGAAATATTGATGTCTCACAGCACACACTGAAAAACCTACAGGGCACAAGATTTGACTCAAGTTTGTGCTTACTTACTTTTCTGAGTTTTTGTATCTTCCAGTGAAAATGTATGAACACGGGCTGTGTGCTGCTCCCAGCGGGGGCTCGGCTTCAGGTTGCTGTGTTTCTTGTTTGCTGTTGTGCTCTTTATTCCTTCGCTGAATCAAAACAAACACACCTGCAGAAGTCAGAATACATTTCATTATATTTCAGTGAAGTGCATTAACTGCTCGCTGAGAGTGTGCCCTAATGGATGTGAGAGTTATAGCATACAGCTTCTGTGGTTTTACTCAGTCGGAGGAAAACACAACACACAATGGAGGGATGAGGCTTTCATAAATCCTGATGCAGTACTCCTAAGATGGGAGTAGTATCCCTAAGGAGCGTCTGTTTTATTTTCACTAAATCCCAGGCCCATGATCGCTTTGAGGAACCTAAGCTCGAGGCTGTGAGCGAGAACAACATGGAGTTAGTCCAGGACATCCTCAAGGAGCTCAGCCCACTCGCAAACCGAAGCCAGGCAGCCGACGAGCTCGTCCGCATCCTCAAGGAGCCTCACTTCCAGGTACCTCACAGTAAACTCCATCTTTACTGAACAAGCTAAATCTGGGATTGAATGTAACTGATCCGGAGTAGTTCACATGTATTAGTTCTTGCACTATTACCGTGAGCTCCACACAGACCACGACCACCTAATTACTGCAGCGTAGCTCGATTTGTATCCTCCTCATCATCGTTGTCATTATGCTCACAGTCCCTCCTGGAGACCCACGATTCTGTGGCATCCAAAAACTACGAGACTCCTCCTCCCAGCCCCTGCTCCTTCATGGACGCAGCCCTCAACAACCAGCCTGTTCCCCCGGACGCAGTCAGGATGGTTGGCATCCGTAAGGTGTCTGGTGAGCACCTGGTAAGTCTCCACAGTCCACCAACTTGCACATCGTAATTACCGAAGCAGGTTTAATCCCTGCTATAAATTGTAAACAGATAAAATTCCTCGGTGAGTGGGATGATTTATGCTCCACATGCACTTAGTATAATGAGATCCCTTTTTGCACCATTGTTAAAAAGAGAAATAAGTCAGATTTATACTGCCGTGTAGCACAAAATGTGGGGGTGATTTATCTGCATGGGGCTGACATGTTGTTGATTAATGCGAAGAACTCAGTGATAACTTTGCCAGATGCTTCATTGTCTCACTTACCGCTCACAAGCTCTGCAGGCGGTTTGTGAAGTCAGATCCCTTCACACTTTCCTGTGGGTTTACTGTTGATGTCACAGATCTGCTCTGATTCAGAATAGTAGTGAATCAGTTGTATTTGTTTTTTTGGTTGCAGACAGCATCTAGGGTCCAATATACTAATCCCATCTTAAGCTGCGTCTGCATTGGCTTCATTACTCTCGCAATAGCAGAACACACTTAACCACTTGTCTTTTAAACAGCTTTGCAGTGGAGGACTTTGCCAGGCCGTCCTCTCGGGTCTTCCAGTCTAGTTAGCCCACATAACAGATGATTGCTATATTTTTTTTCGACTGTGTGTATGTGTGTAGGGAGTGACTTTTCGAGTGGAGAGCGGCGAACTGGTAATTGCCAGGATCCTCCACGGTGGCATGATCGACCAGCAAGGTCTGCTCCATGTGGGCGACATCATCAAGGAGGTGAACGGGAAGGAGGTGGGCAACGACCCCAAAGTGCTCCAGGAGATGCTGAAAGAGGCGAGCGGCAGCGTGGTGCTGAAGATACTGCCTAGTTACCAGGAGCCGCACACGCCGAGACAGGTCAGTGGTGAGGGTCCACGAGAATGAAACCGAATTCATGCTGGGCTTCATATCAGTAATAACAAACACCGGGCTAGTAAGAATAAATTAGAATAATAATCCTTATATTTAAATTAGGGGTGGGACTTGATAAAAAAAAAAAAATTAATTAGAGGCTTTTAAATTAATTAATCTCGATTAATCGCATTTTTAATCACATAACAATATTTGCCCCAAAATGTAACATTTTTTAAATTTATATAGATTTTAGTGGATGACTGAATCAAATAATAGACACAGACATGAATGTTGTAAACTCAAGCTCTATTAATGTCTGGAAAAATGCATTTAATTGCATTTCAATTAGTGATATAAAGTTAAAGTGCCATTTGAAGTACTTTAAATATTCAGAACAGTACTGACTTTAAATGGTAAAAAAACAACAACAATTCAACATAAAGTGCAATTTCTACTTCTTCTGTTAAAACAACCAGAAATATAAATGGCCATGTGACAGGCTATAATTGCGCTTGCATCTAAGTTTTGGTGGCCATTAGCTGAGCTCTGGTGTGTACATCAGTGTAACCATGTACCAGGATATCATGCACTGACAAACATTCTGCGTTGTTTGAAATGCAAATTGTGATTAAATGCATTATTTTTTTAAAATGCATTAATTTTTTTGTAATTAATTAATCGTAATTAATGCGTTAAAGTCCCACCTCTAATTTAAATGTCTTTATAACACCGGATGAATATAGGCCATATCTCAATTCAACACAAGAAATTGTTTAAAATTTCATAGTGAGCTTCCACTCTGCTGTTCTCTGCTTTGAAAGATTGTAAAGTAGATATTGCATAATCATTTGTTTAAAAGGATACTGCAGTTTTCATCAGCCAGTACTACTTAGCGTCCTCCCTGGCATCCACCCTGCTGTCTGTAACCTTGGAGACCATGCCAACAATCATATATCTAACTCCACAGCGGGACTTTGTGGATGACTTTGGCTGTAATACCTGCAGCTCTGCTTTGTCACTTATCCAAATGCAGAATAGGGTTTTGCTTATGCATAAAGGATCAATAATTAAAGTCTTAAAGAGCAAGACAAACATTTTGATCCTGCACTGGGTGTTTTTTCATGTGTTTGTTGTTTTCACATCAGAAAGAATGGTATAGTTTGTTGCATGTTAAATATTTGTGTTAAATTACTCAGGGGGATGTTATTGACCTGCTGACCCAGTTCAGAATAAGGGGAAATTGAGGGGTTATCTCATCTGGTGGTGTACTGCCAGTAGGATGGGAGAATGATAAGATGCAGTATATATAATTCTGCAATAGGAACAGTGGAGCTTGAACAAACTGTGTTAAATTAATTCCTCACACCAGACCAAAATGTACTAGACCAGAATTTACAGGAAAATGATGAAGAGGGTTTGTGTGTGAGGATTGTTAGCACACTTGATTCATGTATTGAAGCATATTTTGCTGTTGGGTGAGTTTGTATGAGAATTAATCAGTTCACCACTTTGTGAAATGATATTTAGCACGAATATCTACAACACCCAAAAGATGTTTTGTATTCCTTTTACTAGCAGCTGGGTTGACATTTGTGGTTTAACGATTAGATGGATTGCCAGAATAAATTGGTACAAGCACACATGCTCCCCACAGGATGCATTGTAATGGGCTTAATTTAACTTTTTGGTAACGTTTCCTCCAGTACTGTCATCGGGGCAAACTTTTATGGTTCTTGTTTATGACTGAACAGCAGCAGAAGTAATGCAATTCCCATCAGCCTCATAGAGGAGGATTACTTCAGCCTGTGGAGCAACAGTGTAATCCTGCAGATGAAATGGAAAATACCAAAACTAGAGATGAGGAAGACTGGTGTGAAATAGTAGTAATGTAGTAAAATCACATTTACAGTTGTTGTGTTTTTGTCCATCCTCTGGTAAGATCTGTAGGAAGAGAGGGCAGCATCCAATCTGGCACGATGCTGGAAAATTGCCGTGTCGAACTGAAACAGTGTGTTCTGACTCATGGTTTTTTCATAAGTTTCAAAAGGTACAGAGTTTTCTTTAAGAAGACATTTCTGCGGTATATCATCTTCGTGAAAGGAGCGCGTACAAACGTTTTCCATTTTTTTGCGGTATTCGCTCGGTGCCTACTTAAACACTTAATAGCAGCTGTCTGTCAGAGATATTAAAGAGTGATCGGCTGCGCTCGCACAGTTAAGAGCTGTGTAGGTGGATGTGCTGTGTGACGAGTTGAGCGGATGATTAGACTTGTTCCAAAAAGTTCCCTCTAAATGTAATCCAGCTGTCTGCGATCCAGGCCTCGAGCTCGGCCGTCGCACGGTGACTAAACTCAACTGACAGCTCACATTGGTTAAAAGAGACTGTGTCCGAGTGTGTGTGTGTGTGTGTCCATTCTGTCCTTACACAGCAAGGAGACACACACAGTACAGTAAGGGCTGGCAGGCTTTTTTTATGTTCATGCATCAGTTCAGTACGGAAAAAAAAAAAAAAAAAGAAATACGACGTCAAGTGCAAGGGGGAGGGAATGGTTGCCATGGCTACAGATTTTGTCTCTCTCTTTCTCTTTATTTCTCTGTCTCTCTGTCTATCTCTCTCCCTCTTTCTCCCTGTTTCTCTCTGTCTGTCTCCCAGACTCCTTGTCCTGTCAGTGGGGGTTGGGCTAGATGGTTTGGTTTATGAGCTGAATCCTGTAGCCTTGAGACGTCGGGAAAAGTGAGCCGAGAGATGGAGTAGGCTTTAAATGGGCAAGGCTGTTTCATACTGATGGACACTTACTCACCCAGTCCATCTACCACAGTTGACACACACACACACATGACGCCTCATCTACCTCATTACAAAACCATCAAAACACTGGTGTTTTACATGACGCGTTTCCCCCTTTTCAACATCTTTATCCATCCAGGCCTTTGTGAAGTGCCACTTTGATTACGACCCATCTCATGATAACCTGATCCCCTGCAAAGAAGCTGGGCTCAGTTTCAACAGTGGAGACATTCTGCAGATCTTTAACCAGGAGGACCTCAACTGGTGGCAGGTTAGTACAACCACCAGCCAATGGCAGCCATATCTTCTGCTATATTTTTATAGATTAAAATCTACACACATTTCAGGATGAACGTTTCTGCCCTCTGAGTGCTTCCTGGTTTATTTTTAGGCTTTGCTTGAGCATATATTCATTTGCTTCTTAGCTTGTTCACTTTCATTTGTGTGTGTGTTTATCTCACAGGCCTGCCACATAGAGGGAGGCAGTGCAGGTCTAATTCCAAGCCAGCTCCTCGAGGAGAAGAGGAAAGCGTTTGTGAAGAGAGATCTGGAGTTCGCTACCACAGGTACACCTCTCAGCAGCATGCAGCACAGTAAAGAGGCACTTCTCATTATGCAGATTCGACACGAGCTCCTCGCCGCACAAACAACCCGGCAACAAAGACAACATCTGTTCCTCTCCCTATCATACAAGTATTTCATCTGGCGCCGGCCGCTCGTCCTCCTCTCACCTCCCCAGTTTGCTCCTCAGTCAGTGAGCGCCGAAGAACTGGTAATGAGCATCGGCGTGACTCAGGCGGCCCGATCCAATCTGCTGGTTATTAAGCTGCGGGGGTCTGACATTCACAAACTGCTCTCTCTGAGAAGGAGCATTGATTGAGGGGTGGCGATAAGACACCCGTAAATAAAAAGCTGATCAATAATGATCTCTCCTCTTATGAGACGTGCAGTGAAAAGAGGCCTTTACTTTAGATTTATCTGCTTCTCAGCAGCAACAAAACAGGTGGTGAGTCATAGCCAGCCGCATGCCCTTCACTTGTGGAGGAGAGGAAGATGACAGCCCAACTGTTCTGCCCTTGTAGCCGGTGGAAGGACACATCTGTCAGCACATTTTCCACATATTATACCAACTGTGAGCATGTTTGGAATAAAACATTTGAACACAATACTCTTGGGTAAGACAATCTGATAGCGGTTGATCCCCGGATATATCCAACTGAAATGAAATATTTAATAATTAGCACTCCAGCTGACTCACAATTATTTGTTTCCCCAGCTTGATGGGAGTAATCTCTCATCTAAATATATCTGAGCTCATGTTTCCATGTATGAGTCTCTGTATTAGACATTCTGCCAAATAATGGCCAAATATCCTGCCATATTGAACAGACGGTCAGCAGATCGCCTAGTCACAGGTGTTCCCTGGCAGCAGACTGGTTGCATAGAGTGAGTGGCATTGGTGCACAGTGCCATCTAGTGGTAGAGGACACCACTGTTATCCACTAAGATTTTAAATTTATGACCTGGCAGAGCCTTCACCTTGATAGTATATCACTGTAACAAGGACGATGTTGAAGTGACTGGAAGGGATAAGTCCTAGAATTGTGTTTTGTGTGTTGCTGGGTCTCTCAGGTCCTCTGTGTGCAGGGATGGGTGGGAAGAAGAAAAAAAAGATGATGTATCTGACTACCAAGAATGCAGGTAACACATCACATTTTATATGAGCTTTGACAAAACAAACAAACAAAACAAAAAAATATATAATAACTGGTTCCTGTCTAGAATTTGATCGGCACGAGTTGCGGATCTACGAGGAGGTTGCCAAAGTCCCGCCCTTCAGGAGGAAGACATTGGTTCTGATTGGAGCACAGGGGGTCGGTCGTCGCAGTCTGAAGAACAAGCTTCTGGTGTCAGATCCCCAGCGTTACGGCACCACCATCCCATGTGAGTGTAGCCATTCATCATCGTACCAAACCACAGACACTGCTGCTCCATCTGGCTTTATTGTTACAGCATTTGTTGCATTTGTCTGTTTGTGTACTGTTGTTTATATAACGTCGTACTCTGTTATCTTAGTTTCTGACTTCAGGATTTTTAATATTAATGCTTAAATTCTTCTATTTGTCAGTTTATGTTTGCACCTTTGCCATATGTCTTGCTGTTGCTGGGTATAAATTATATTTATAACAGTTTAACATTCACGGTGATCCATTTGTGTTCATATTTATCTTTGTCACACAGTCACCTCCAGAAAACCAAAGGTGGATGAGAGGGATGGGCAGATGTACTCTTTTATGACCCGCAGCGAAATGGAGTGTGACATCAAAAATGCTCGTTTCTTGGAGCATGGTGAATATGACGGGAATCTTTATGGCACTAAGATCAACTCCATACACGAGGTGACAGAAACAGGAAAGATCTGCATCCTGGATGTCAACCCACAGGTAGAGGATCCATGCATATCCACGTTTACTTTCTCACCATCATGTTTTCTGCAGGAAATGACTGAAGTATAAAATTGTATACCAGTTATGTACAGCTTGTTGCATCCAAAGCACCTCCAGGCTGAGCACATCATTTATCCACCAGGATATCTTAATGATCAGCACTTCACTGGAAACACTCAGCTAATCTTATTTAAACACATTAACTAAGTTAGATGACGATGCTGCAGTTGCATTTTAATCACATTTTTAGCTTTCTGTTGCATTTCTCTAGGAGCCTCTCCGACTGTAAAGGGATGCAGTGATTGTAATACATCTTCATTGTTTCCGTTTTTCTTCTTAAGGCTCTTAAAGTCCTGCGGACGTCTGAATTCCTGCCCTATGTTGTGTTCATTGAAGCCCCAGACTTTGAGGTCCTCAAAGCTATGAACAGGTCAGCGATTGAGTCAGGAGTGGTCACAAAACAGTTAACGGTGAGTGTGTGTTCGAAGTGAATCAAAATGTGATGAGGATGTTTGCTGAGCCGCTTTCAGTCAAATCAGATCAAATCACACACATGCAATCCTGATTAAACAGATATGGTTTGGAGATATGGGGTGTATCTACGTCTAACAATTATATTGGATAATTTAGTTTTCTTTTTTGGTTTTTTGGATAAGTTGTTTTCTTGTTTAGTCCAAAAGAGAATTACTTCACACCGTAGTTTAGGAACTTTTAAAGTCAGTGGTACAACTGTTAGAATCAGATTTCCTGCAGTGGTTACATTGCAATCCACTAAAAATATATATATTAGTAATTTGAATAACTCGTGGAGGAATACCACCAAGAAAGTTGCATCTAAACATTTAAATGTCAACAGTTGGCTAGATTTTAGCCTTGTAATTTCACTGATTTCTCTGCACTCCCATTCAAGTAATTGCTCATTGTATTAATATAAATGAATATTCTCCTAATACACTGGTTCTCAGGTTTTGGACTTCCTGGGGGATTGTGAAACACAGAGCAGGGGCTGCATGATGATTCCCAGAACCCCTCCCCATATTAGAGCTATGTTAGAAATAACATGTTTGTACCATAATTATTATCATGTGATTTTCTCACATGACTGGTGAGGTGAATAAGTTGTGTGTTTCCACCACCTCCGTCTGGGGCTAAACAGTTTGGTCTCTTTTCTGAAAGACTAAAAGTCCTGCACCTCTCCCCGACATCCTCCCTACAGGACTCCGAGCTAAAGAGGACGGTGGACGAGAGCGAGCGCATCAAGAGAGCCTACGGACATTACTTTGACCTTTGCATCGTAAACGACGGTCTTGAAGCGGCCTTCCGAAGTCTACGGTTGGCGCTGGAGAAACTGACGACGGAGCAGCAGTGGGTGCCTGTCAGCTGGGTCTTCTGAAAGAGCTGCAAGGTGCCATGGTCAAAAGTCTGAGGACGCTTTAACATTGGTAGCTCCAGAGGGGCTGTCTCGATGCAGCTGTCAGTGGTGGAGGTGACGTAGGGAAGGAGCCGAGCATCGGGATTCAGTGCAAACGACCAGCCTCATGTAGAGTGTTTTTGTACAAACTTAGTGTTCCTTTGTTGAACGTCAAGTTGTATTTTCTTTGTCAGAACTGGAATAATTCTATTGATGTTTGTTGAGAAGGATTTAGAGTTGATTATGAGGTTTAGTGCAATAGTGTGAGTGAGTGTGTGTATGTTATCATAAACGTGGATATAGAGTTAGAGTAATGCATATGTTTTGCGAGTAACAGTGACCTGTTGGAGGTTTTCGTTGAAGGACATTAAACTTTTTAGCCTTTACAAATCTTAAATACTTTATGTAGTGTAATGTTTACATCGGATCGGTAGGACAGATTGGTTAAGGCGAAATACCAAATGTCATATTTGTATCAAATTCTATATATTTTACCATTTGATCACACAGTATGATTGTATGTGTTCAGAAATGTGGCAAATCTTGTATGTCTCCACACATTTTAAAAATTGAACAGCAATAGATAATTTTGAATATACATGCAATACATCCACTGACACAATCTCTAATGTACACACACACACACACACACTGATATACACCGATATAAAGAGCAGTGGAGGACATTTCTTTTGCTGAGACCTTTTGCGTTAATCTTGTAGTCTCAGTTTTTTTGTTTCCTTTTTAATGTGGATCACATTGAGCATTTCCTGTGTTATGCTGGCGAAGCTCTGGTTAGTTTGACAGCGAGAACCAGTGGATCACAGTGTCCGACAACTGTTGTTGTATCTGTAGCACTGAGAACACGTCAATCTTATTATATTAAAAAAATCACAGAGAGAAAAATACCTGAAGAAGTAGCTTACAGTATGCACTGATTGTAAATTAAAGGCAAACATTATATTACTCAGCATTACATGTTGGACAGTTGATGAAAGTACTTTTTAGTTATTTTAATGTACAAACAGTGAAAGAAATATCTATCAGTGGCTTCTAATTCATGCTTACTTTTGCCTTAACATGGTTCAAAAGCCAAGGAAACACTCTATTTTTTCATCATGGGACATTTCACTTCTATCACTGTACATGTTCCTTCCTAGAAAATAGAAAAAAAAATATTCTGGCATCTTATATTTATTTTCCCTTCAACCTGTAAGTACTGTATTGTAATAAAGAGTGTATAGTATAACATAGAGAAACACTTGGTGCTTTGATGATTCTGCTGGTGTGTAGATGCAGTTGGACAGCTACACTGTAGTTTTGATGTTCTTATAAAAATGTATTAAAATTAAAATTGTTGGGAATATTGTTTTACTGTCAACATTGAATGCAAATTAGACATTAAATTAAATAACATTATATTAAATAAAAACAACACTATTTTCAAAATATACAGAAAAAAATATATCATGCCGTTAAAGTGGAGTTTAGCTGGAGGTCACCCGTCGCGACCTTTGGGGATTGGGGTGGCTGTGGTTAATGGGTGAGGATGGTGGCGTCGGTGGTGGCGCAGCTCCTGTGGGCGTCGTCCAGGACTGAGGGGCCACGTAGGCTGGTGGTGGGGAACTGGGTAAAACACTTGTCATCTTGGGGTCAAACTGCATGAAAATAAAACAAATACAATTTTCTAGTGAATGATTGAAATCACTTTACATGAGCTTGAAACCGCACAACTAACCTTAATAACAACACTACACTTTTCACTTTAGCTTGTGTTTTTGTTTTTATGTCTGGCAGATTAAAGCAGGAAGTGGGTCTTCTGATGTTCTCTGGCCTATTCAACAGCATATAGGGAACACAGATGATACCTTCACATGATTTTAAATCCCAGAGGCTCAATATGTGTGCACCATGACAATACAAGCTGCTGACGCACCAGTGTGTATGGTGGTGGAGGATCCACGGTGCTGTAACGAGGAGGGAATCTGTCATAATGTGTGTCCACCTCTGCCAGATGTTCGGACACACGGTTTGTGTGGTGGGACGAGGAAGCATTGTCATCTCCCGTCGGTATGGTGACGTCATACGATGCTCTTTTCTTCTTCGCGTGAACATAGAAGCAGTAGAGTACGACGGCTATGGACAACACCACAACCGGAAATCTAGGAAGACATTTCAAACACTGAATGATTTAAAGTTATCAGATCTTTTTCTGTGTAGAGAGAATTGTTGACTTATTTTCTTACATATATGGAAGAATATTTCCCACTGAAGTCATTGTTGGAATGATGTCAACCTGCTGGCATCACTGTGATAAAACATCATGTCAGTGCAGCAGAAGTTTCTTGAAATCAGCAAGACAATGATGAGAAATAAGGACTTTCATTGACAGTGTGACACATTCTGAAATTATGCATCGTGAACAATACTTGAGATTTTCTGTTAGATGAAACACACCATCCACATTGCAGTATAAAAAATACAAAAAGTCAAGTTTGAACATACAACTGATAGAAAGGATGGTTTCATGAGGTTGTAATAATACGTCAGCATTTACATCTCCACCTGCAGTTTATGAGGGCTGAGTGTCCAGTTAAAAGGTTGTGACCGACACTGACAACTGTGCCATCACAATAACAATATTTTAAAATCTACTCAACAGTGTCCAGCACAAAAGATTTGATCAGTGTATTAGCAGCAAATCATGAAGTGAAAACAAGGAGTATAAAGTCCGAGTTTATGCTGTTCTGAGTTTTAACAGCTTGCAGTGAACCTTCATCCTATAAATCTGTCGTTGTCATTACTACTCAAAGTAACAATAAGTCCACAGGTTTAACACATCACACTATAGTATAATCATATGCTAACTAGGAAGCACTTATTATTTTACAGAAGATGAGTCTTACCTTCTCTAAAAATCCAAAACATACAAAAACTGTCCCGACCTGTGGGTGGCTGTCAACAGGTCATGTGTCACTTAGGGAAGTGCACAATGTGAAGAGCTTTTACAACATCACTGTCGTTTTTAAAGGCACAGGGACAAAGGACGTGGAGGAGGTGTGCAGGTTTCTTGTGTGTGGTTGAACAAAATGAATTCATTAAGTTATCAGTACTTACAGTAGCAAACCATCAAACATTACAGTTAAGAGTAGAAAGTATTCAGACCCCATCACTGTGTGCACTTTTCATTATGTTGTAGATTTGATTTGAAAGTAATAAAATTGACATTTTTGCTCATCAATCTCCACCCAGCTGACAGGAAATGTAGTTGTTATATATACAGAGGTTTCTCTTTTTATTTTCTACAACACATCCTATAGATTTAGTTTGTCACAGTCAAGAATTAAAGCAAAATGGAGGAGCATGACCACAATCTAAAGTGTCTAAATACTTTTGTATATAAGAGATTTCAGTTTTTTGATTGGAATCATAAAATCAACTTTTCCATTTGTCACCATGTTTTTATTACAGTATGGGAGGAACGGAAACCCTTAGACTAACCCTTTAGAAAAGAAATAAATTAATAAATAAATAAATTCAAATTAAACTTCAAACACAATAAAATGTGCAATACGGAGCCCCTAAAGGGACATAAAGGGGAAAAAATGATGGAGAAAAAAAAGTGATAGATAATTATTTCGAGTTAGCATTTCCGGTATACAGAAGAATTTCCCGGTTCACCTTAAGGCAGCATAACGGCTGTGGCTGGCGGTGTTCAGGGATTTTCAAGCTAATTCATGAACTGAAGATGAAATGCTATCTCGTGCGCACGAGATAATTATGTGATGCGTTTTTCCCCTTCTTTATTCTTTATCATTTTTTAATCTTCGTGTCCCTTTAGGGGCTCCGTAGTGCAACAATTGAAGGGGTCTGTATATTTTCTGAAGCTACTATACAAACTCAACAATGTCTAACTCATCTTTCTACATTGCGTTTTACACAACAAAACTGGACAGGGTTTGGGGCAAAAATGACATAAATAGAAAAACATTTTATTCATTAATGCAAATTCAGCTTTTTTCTCTGTGTGACCTTGCTGTTGATATAATTTGTGCTCAAATTTAAACACTTCTTTCAATACATTCACAATCTGATATTCCCCATGCATGCTGCCAAATGATTTCTGAACGTCATTACAAAAGTCCAACTGACCCACACTTGAGCAAATAAATCCGTCAAGCAATTAACAGCACAGTAATGTAGAGGCAGGAGGGAGCAGCAGGGAGGTGAGGAGTATCAGGGTTGCTCTGAGTAAGGCGGGGGGTCGGTGTACGATGGTGTTGGGTCGGCGTATGATGGTGGCTGAAGCAGGAATAGAAAAGACATATAATTACAAGGAGGAAAGTTTGGTTGCTGGTGATTCAGTTTCCGATCATGAAATGTGATGAATTCGATAATAAGCACAAGCTGTACCGTGTATGGAGGAGGTGGACCGACATTTCTTGAGGTCCACTCTGGAGGATTTCTGCACCAAGGTGGAAAATATGCATTGTTTATGCCTATTGCTTCCTGCGCCTCCTCGTCCACCTGCCTGTCCTCATATACAGGGATGATGTATACAGATGGAGGGTTATCGGGCTGAGGGGACAACTCTCCTGCTCTTCTGTTTTTTTTCAGATAATAGCCACAGCATGAGCAGAAAAAAAAAGTGGTAAACATCGCAAGGATCCTGGAATAAAGAACAACTCAGTCATCCGTGCAGCAGTCATAACATTCACAGTCAAATTCATTCTGCAGAGAACATTAGAAATACTTACATAATTTCAGGATGATCAGTAATCATTTTATTTCCACACGTAAGCACAGAGTAAGAAAAGAGGGAGACGTCTCGTTACTGGAGAAAACACTGAACTTGTTTTAGTCTGAGAGGTATAACTTTATTTCACTGTCTTGTAATTTAGTGTGTAATTTTGCAATACATTTACTGGAAAGTTCAAAGGTGGATCTTTATCACCTCGTATCCTCACGTCTCACCAACATAAACAGTGGTATGTAGGGCAAACATAATGACTGTGCTCTATCCAGCTAACACAGAGGGGTTGTTATGTCATTCACTCAGAATGACAACTTTGTCCATGTAACACTGTTTGGGACATTAGTGAATAAACATTATGGGAATTTTGGTTCAAGCAAAGTGAAAGTAGGTGAGTCACTTAAAACTTTCTTTAGATTTTAGATGAATATAAAATAATCTGTTCAGAATATGATCCTGAATATTTTTATGTTTCCACACTGATGATGAAGCTTACCTTTATCTACAGCCTCGCAGACAGGTTAGGCAGACTGGTGACTTGCTACAGACAATTTATTGCCTCACTGACCTAGTTCAAAAGCAGGATTCACCGAGGTTACATCCAGTGACATAATCGACCAATCATCACTGACACTGCTCTCGCCACACGGTACAATGAGAGCTGGGACTTAATGCAACTCTTACTGATTAAGAAACATCGTAATAACACAAAGACAAAACAAGGGGGAGAGATCACATTAGAGGAAAAAATGAGAAGATGACAGGAATCCCTGTTTCAGCTTGTTTAATAGGAATGCAGTGGAGGTGTTGTTGAGACATGTTGGAGGAATCTGTACAGCAGCTCTGTGCACTAACACAACTCACTTTGAAGAGGGGATTTTCTGTCTCAGAAGAAATATCATTTCAGGCTCCAAACTCTGCCGTTCAAAACAGATGAAACAGCTCAAGGTTAAACCAGTACACACGCTTTTTTAAGAAGTTATTTACGCTTAAGGTTGATCTCACCGCAACTGACCTGAAAACACTTCTCACGCTGCATCTTTTACATCCGCAGTCACTGTGAGTTGCAAATATTACCCGAGATACTTTACCAAAACAAAACCATACGCTAAGTTTTTAAAGTAGGGGAGGTGG
>OOFC01029756.1:0-12086 GCA_900323345.1 Pseudochromis fuscus | reverse complement strand
GATAAGCCTCTTGAAGATGTCTGTGAAGTTTCTTGGTGAAACTCCACTTTCATCCTGTATTTTAGTCCAACTCAGAAACACTCTTTGTCAGCTGCAGCCAGAACGCTCTGTTTTTTGGTGCCTGTCGCTTTAAGGCGCTCCCCTCCATTGCTCTGCACTGACGTCAGGACGCTGTCGCCGTAACCAGGAAACCAGCGCAATGCCAGGAATCGTAAATGAGAAAAATCCACTCCACTGTGAGGCTGGCAGCCTGTGTAACGAAATGTGTGGGTTTTTACAACTCAGATCGAGTTTTAGGTGCAGTCATGTCGTGGCCAAACTTCTCTTGTAACGAGAAATCCAAAAAGGCAGATCCTACGACGCTGTGGGAGAGCACGTGGGATACTCTGAAGGGATTGGCTAATGCAGCGTCTGTCAGATCCTGTCAGATGCCGTCTGCTCCACGGTCTACGTCACAATTTATCAAAATCCAGAACAGTTTGTTTTACTTCAGGTATTTGTCTTTCAAACAGCTCACGCAACAATAAGGTGGTTTTAAAATCTCACAGTCAGTGGACTTGGAGGTAAACCAAATACCAAACAGTACGTATAAAAGACTTTAAAAAGTGGATTTTCCATAATATGTATCCTTTAAATTGTCTAAGATTGTAGATATTATCATCCTGCATGCGTCAAAATCCATTAGGGGTGGGAATCACAGGGTACCTCATGATACGATATGATATGATACGATACAATACGATACGATACGATGCAATGCGATACGATATGATACAGTATGTACAATATGAAACAGTACGTATGATACGATATACATGGCTCACGATACAATATTATCATGTTACAGTATTACGGCAATAATCAATACATCACGTTATCAATAACTAAAAAGTACAAAATGCCTGTAAAAAGGTTACATTCAGTATTTATTTATTTAATTACTGCAATTTGGTGTCATTTCACTGGATTTGACACAAATCTGGATGAACCACTTAACTAAAACTGCCTCTAGTCTTGCCATAGGCCTATTTTACAAACACACTGTCTGTAACTTGTCAAACATGCATCATGACATTTCTTTATAAAAGGCAAATTTAAAAAAAGATGCTTTAGTGCACAACCAACTTGTGTATGTGAACCTGTACACATTTTATGCTCATTTCTGTGTACATATGGACAGATCTTATGTCCTGTCAACCTGTATGAACCTGGAACATTTCACAATCAACCAGCTACACCTCAAAACATCTCAGTGTTTTCCACAAACCTTTGCTTTAAACATTGTATTAATGGCTGCAGGCTGACTTGCAAGGAGTTCAGGATGGTGGCGCTGCAGGTGAGTTTGCATGTTCGTAGTGTAGCCTGTGCACTTTTGCGACTTTTTCTTGCAGATGGCACGGCCTTTGTCAAGCTTGCTTGTTCCCTCAATGTTGTGAAAGT
Source organism: Pseudochromis fuscus (assembly GCA_900323345.1). NCBI lineage: Eukaryota > Metazoa > Chordata > Actinopteri > Pseudochromidae > Pseudochromis > Pseudochromis fuscus. The sequence goes on along the minus strand of OOFC01029756.1, from coordinate 10,646 downwards.
TGAAGTGGGTCCACAGTTTGGACTGAAATGTTGCGTTGCTGTCCGCTATTATACGTGTACAAACTCTTCTTCGGCCAGTTAATTTCTACTCAGGTCTCCCTCATTCATGTGATTAACACCACCAAGTGGAGTCAGGAAGTAGTGACGCTGGGGAAATGGCAGCTGGCAGGGGAATGTGGCAGGGTTTTATTACATTAACTAAAGTATCGATATTTGGCTCCAGCGTATCCATACTCATATCGCACGAGGATGGATTACAATATATCACTATATAGATATTTTTTCCCACCTTTAATATCCATTATGTATTTTTAAAACATTTGTCCATAACAAGAGAGAGGGTTTTTTGTGATTTCATGATTTTTCAGACAGGATCCTCCCATCCTCTGATCCTACCCTCTCTCTCAAAAACCCAACACAAAAAATACTGTAAACCATAATGTTGCTAACAGACGCACAGACAGACCAGCCAACACAGGCAAACACACAACCTCCATGGCGGAGGTACAGATTTACAGTATAAAATATAAAGAGAGCTCCCATGTACTAACAAACCCTCAGAGAAATATTACTGACTCTGCAGTTCTCCTCAGCCTCGTGTATCTTTCAGCTCATTGCTTTGGTTTTATAGTCTTCAACTTTACTGTTTTGGTTTACTGTAAATTATCTCATCAGACTTGCTTCCAGGCAGTTGTTTAGGGTGAAAGGGTTTGAATAGTCCAACCATACCTCCAGCAAGCACAGTGGAGACTTTGTGAGTTAAAAAGCCAGATATTGTCCTCAGGGATTAATGATGCTCAAAAAAGAGCTAAACCTGTTAATACATAACTGTAATACTATCTTTAAAAATTATGATCCGTCAGTGTTGTGTTCACAGCTTGTTTCTTCTGCCTCTTAAAATACAATTTACTGAAGATGAGGTCATACTCTAAATATAGTAGCAGGAAGTAAAGGCGGCTTGTGTTGGAATATCAAACCGACTGCATGGAGATCTTGTTTGTTTTGTGAGGTGAACAAAGAAAGATTAGAACTAGAATAGAACCAAAAAAATTGTAACTAAATGATTTTTTGGTATCTTTGTCAAAATTATCATTATTTGGATTTACATCCATACCAGATGATGTCCATCCCCAAAAGACACACAAATACACACTGTTGCCCAACCACCAACTCATACTGCTCATCATGCTTTTCTGTGCTTCTTTGGATCAGTTAAACTCCCAGCATATGGATGTGCAGTTTAACCAACAGACTGTAGATGTAAGCTACTCTCTGCTGCTGTAAAATACCAGACATCTTCTGATGTTTCCTGTCTTTGTTGCAGGACAAAGAGACTATCATGGAAAAAAGCCATTTGCAGACCACTTGGGGCTTTTCAACCCACCGTAAACTTAGATCCGTTTCCTCTGCCATTCAACTCTCTAAGCCTTACCACATGTACTCTCTTACCATACAAACCACTAAAGGCTTCTCTCATACTTGTCCAGCCACAGCTAATTCAATCTGGTCCTAATCTGTGCAAGGGTGAAGCCCCTATGCTCCAGCAGCTTGCCATGTACCATTAAATAGAGGAACAAGCATCTTGTTGATCTGCCTAATGTCAGCGTCCACTGATTCATTACTAATTCCTATCATTAGCGCATATTGATGGCGTGCGGCTCTGAGAGAGCGGCGTCCAAAACCAGCAGCCAGGGAGCAGAGCGGAGGAAATGAGGAGGGATTGATGGTCACTTCCTGCATCGTTCACTCTGCTCCTGAGGCAGCTGACAGCGGCTTCCTGTGGCTTTCTGTCAGCCGCTGGGAGAGAGGGACAAACAGCCAGAGGCCGAGACAGAGAGAGGGACAAACGGCTGCTGCTGGGCTGCTCCCAGTGTTAAGCAGTCTTGGTTGCTGCCCAAATCCATTTCAGGTTGAGCCAGACGGGGCGGAGGAAATTCATCAGCTGGCTTAGTGTGAACACAATCACATTCTCTATTGATCCTTTGCAAACAGAGACAATAACACTGATGAACAAGATTTTAACAGTGACATCCACATTTTTTAGATTAAAATAATAAACACCCTCAATAGGTAAATGTAACCTTTTGGCTGTGGTGTGGTTATTGAGCTCTCTGCAGCTGTTATCTAAAGATCAGTTATTATGACAACTGCGATCGAGTTGTTTTTGGGATTCAACAACTCAAAATGTGTGGTGAGCTTTCAGTGGTGAATAGATTTGTCAGAATTTTATGAAGCTTATCAACCTAATTAATCTGTGTCAGTACCTCTCTGATATGAAACAAGTAGCTAGTGAAAAAGAACATTTTTTGATTATTGTGTCTTCTGAGCCAACAACAGAAGATTCTCATTATTTGCAAAATTCAAATTACGCATAATTTAATATAATAAAAAATTCAATTTAGATTCAATTTAGATATAATAAAACTGTAATAAGATGTTACTGAACCCCACTCATGAGTAGGGTTGACTCTGAATTTAAATGTTATCGACCATATCAGTAAAACCAGATTCTTAACAATAAAACATGAAACTACGTGACAAGGGCTTTGCAGCAAGCATCAGCATCCAGCAGATCTGCTCTCTGTGAAGCTGTCTCTCAGCGAAGGAAACAAAAGGGCAGACGAGTCACACGCAGTTGGTTTGTTGTACTGCGAGGGAGCTCGGATGCTAGCCAGGTTGCAATTTGCAGTTTCAACCTCTCTGGTGCTCGTGTGGCTTCCGTGGTTATTCATCAAACAGCAATTAGAACGAGTGATTACATCGAAACAAGGTTAATACTCTCTGCAGAGAAAATAAATTCACATCTGCTAAATCCATCACACCGAGCATTTTCTCTCTTTTTTTCAACCCAAGTTTTACACTGTGAAATATTTCAATAAGTGCTTTGTGATGAAAGATGGGAAACAGAGATGAGGCCACATCCAAAGCTCACACTCACATTCAAACACTCAAATAAATGCTTTTAAGCCTATTAAGCCATCAACTTACCACTGAATATTTTTTCTCTTGTCATGTCATGAATTGAACTCTAAGCCTAACAATGCTGCTGCCCACCCCCACCCCCCACCTCCTTTTTTGTCTCGGTTTCAACAGGCCAATGCAATATCATATCTTATTCACACTGAGGGACATGATATCCTGGCCAATGCATCTTTGCTAAAGGAGATGAGAGCCTCCCACAATGTAAGCAATCAAGGCTCATGGTTAAAATTTAATGCTGTGGCGTTAAATATAGAGTACACCCAGGAAACCATCTCAAAGAGCATGTTACCTCTGACTACTCTCACAGCACATTACAGAAGGATACAAGTTATTTTTGGGTTATTGTGATTTCTTTTTAATTATTTTTTATGCAGCAACTTGATATCTGACACTTTGTGTGAACAAGAGGCCCAGTTTTCCCAACAGCCTGGTTTCTTGTCTGTGCATAAAGACCGTGGACATGACAGCAGCTGGAAAAAAACAATAATGACCTTTTGCATTGTGTGTTTAGATACTGAGATAGGTCATTATTTCTGTCTGAAATCTGTTACCAGAATTCCTACATTCCTCAGAGTTTCTGCCAATTCCTCGAGAAAAAAACCCGCCGACATATTTAGCTCCGTCTAAAATCCTCTTCGGCTTCCAACATTAAGCCTCTAGTCTGCACCGTCACCCTGGCTGCACAGTGACAGAAAACCAACTGACAGATGTGATGATTATCAGCTGAAATGAGAGAGATAGGAAACTCAACCAGATAAGATCTTATCCAAACATACTGTGCATGCATTTCTTAAGGCAACGTGCCAGAGAGGGCAAAGTCTTACTGTCAAAACCACTCGCAGCGTTGAGATAATGTGTTGAATGCTGAGTGCTTTTTCAAGAAATGCATCAGTCGCATCCAGGAGGCATTAGCCCCGAAGAAAAACATTTACAAATGGTTATTGGAGAAAATATTTCACCTTGTTAGCCTATTCTCTGAATTGCTCTGTAAATGTATTTCTAAATAACACTTTATCTTCTCTTTGCTTTATGTAAATTCCTGCATATTTTACTTCCTAAATACAGATTATGCTGTGTGGGAAGCTTAATGTGCTGCCAGAAAGCACAACTAAACACCCAAACTCTGGGCCAAAAAGATTTCATTTTGCACTCGCAGAGCAGCAAACCTGTAATCTTTGTGGTGTTATACATTTGCAGTACATACATATATTACATAGAGAAGGCTGAGTCAAAATGTAAACACTAACACAGACCAAAAGCAAAACATCTCCAACAGCTGCTGTTACTACTAACCATAGCTATGATAAAATCAAACACACTTCCTAAGAGGTGTTGACAGCTGTGCCGTTCCTCCGGCTCCGCTACTGTACATCCGATGTAATTAAGGTGCCAATAAAGTGCGTGGGTCTAAGTGAAAATGTTGTATAGCAGGTATCATCTGGCCAATATGTTTTAGTGGATGTACCTCATGTTTATTAGTAGTTATACATCAGTGCATTAGCAGTTAGAGTGGTCGTGTTTGAGAGCCATCGGTTGCAGCCAACAGTTTCCTGCATCTCCTATTTAAAAGTGATATGAATCACACCGTTGTACTTATGTGCACACAACCTCAAAACAAAGCTGATTTTCAACTAAAGAGTAACACTGCTGCCTCCTAAAATGTAGGGAAAATATCCTGGATGAGTTAGTGAAGCACTGAGAGGGTCTGAGTCACACCGCAGTTCAACTCCAGTCTGGGTTTGTTATCATTTTCAACATGGAGACTTACTGTAATGCTTTGGGTAATTTCTCCTTTTGTAAAAACATGTTGATTTCCACAGTACGAGAGGCTCTTTGGTTGTTTGCCCCCCTCTGTCTTCCTCTATTAGAGCTTTGTTGAAATTATTTCCTCTCTCTGTCACGCTCCACCACAACATCTATTTCTCACTTGGAAATATGTCAAACCCTTTAACTGCACTGCAATGTTATTACCTTGAGGCCTATACACAGCTTGTTTCATTTGAATTTCAAATTAACGTAACAGATATATGTTTTGGAGGTTTTGATGCGAGCTAAAAGACTCTTTTCTTTACAGCATATGAAGTCTGTGACAGCTACGCATGCAACTCCACTAGCCCTGCTGCAAAAGCCCGACAGCCCCTAACAGCTTTCTGAAAGGTTGGCCAGCAATCTGGCAAATACAACAAACCAGCACAGGTGGGGTCAGGAGGTCACAGTCATTTCTGTGAGTGACAGCTGCTGAGGCTCAGCTGGTAGCGGGTGTATGTGCTGCAGAGTAGCCGGCCACAGCTCGGTCCATCTTATTGTATCTGCAGAGCTCCAGACAAGCCGGGCATTAAGAATAGCTCACTGTGACTCACTCAGTTAATGGCTGTAAAGGTTTTATTATCCCAACCCAGCCTGATCCGAGACAAGATCAGAGCCGCCACAGGAGGAGTCCCCGGGGACGTCTCCTTACCCCCTCCTCTCCACCTTCCCCTGCACCACCCACAACCATGATAAACGACTTCACACTTTCCACCCAACAGCTGCCCCCACCCCACCCCCTCCACAGGAGAGCAGATATTTTGTAGGAAGATTGAGATTTGTCAAACGTGAAAATACATAGGAGTCTGTAAACAACCCCGTCATTGCTGGGCTGGAAAATGCTGTTTCATTGTGTATTTATACTCGTATGACACTTTAATTTCAACCAATTCAGCAGACTTGTGGGCTATTGACTCACACAAGGAATATAGTTTGCAGTTAGGCATTTTTAAACCTCGTCCTCTGCTTTTAGTCACGCTTTCAAAACATATTTGCTTCCTTTAAGTGTCATTTTTTGCAGAGGGCTGTAAAAACCTCTTTACACACAACAATGACACTTTGTGAGTAGCTGTATCCAAAAGGCACACATCTACATCATCTATCAACTGTGTCACCTATTGATTGATTGACAAGTTTATTTTGCATATATACATACAAAATATATTCTTACAAACCAAAAGAACTCAGTGAAATGTAATTACAGAAACATACATATTCAAAAAGGAGTGTGTGTGTGTGTGTGTGTGTAACTTAAAAAGTCTCACGCCTTCTACATTAATCAATTATTCATCTGCTGTTCAGCTTCACATATTTATATACATACAAACACACACTCTATTGACCTCCTGCCCCACTTTTAGTTATTAGTGTATTTGAACCACTTTGAAACTACTGATAAGTTTATGTCAACAAGACTTCATCCACAATTTTAAAAAATTTTTAAAAAGTACCATGAATCTAAAATTAATTTATATGAATGATTATAAAATGTTTAAAGTAAAATTTTTCAATATTAGTCTGTTTATGTGTTAGAAACATTATGAAAAATTAGATGTATTTGAAATGATGTGTTTGCTTGTTCCCTACATCCCTGTGTCTTTTATGGATGAATGTTTTATAAATACATAACTTTGTGACATGTTCAGGGGTTTTGTTGAAAATCCACACACACATGCAGGGTGATAATGTCTGCAGTCTGAGACAATGTGGTCGAGATAATGTATTATATGTATTTCGGTGGTTTGTGCTCTCTGAGGGCTTTCCAGTTTGAATCTGAAAACTTCATTACGCCTTTTCTCTGCTGCGTATTACACTGTGATTTGTTGTTGGAGTGCAGTGTTAACTAAGACTGAACCTGCACTGTTGCACCTGCTCTAATTCAGTCTGAATCTTCTCTACAGCAGCAAAGCGAAGACATCCTTTAATTTCCCACAACTTAAAGGGAACACAAAGCACACAAGCATCTTTCTTACGTCAGCACAAAAGCATCAGTCACTGCCAGTGATTACACACCTCAAGCTAAAACCTACTTTAACAGATTAATGACATATGACAAATTCTGTCTTGCCTCTGGCGTCTACTTTGAACTTGTGCCTTTCCCCTGCGTATTACAAACTGATACAACCGTTCTCATCACCATATGTATTTCAACATAACTGACAAACGCTCGTACAGAAGAAAGTGGTGGATGTGTGACATTTTCTGCTGCTCCCTCTGACAGTACGCCAGTGTTTCCTGTCGCTGCGTACTCACTGCTGACTCATTAAGTAGAAAGACGCAGTCCTGCAACTGCTATTACCTACACCAGCCCTGAGGAGAGACTGCTCCAATCTACATAATTATTCCTCCAGCAGCCCAGTGAGGGGAGCGAGCTGCTGTTTTGTGCATGAACAGTTCACAACTTAACTTTTAATAGAGAGGTCTAGGACTGTCTGAAAACTACAGTAGAAATGGGCTAATCACCAAGTTCTGACTCAGTTATTTATGCTCACAAACCACTGACAATTAAAACAAGATGGTATCTCAGTGACTATGTCAAACATGGAGGTTTGCTGCATATTACAAAAACTGCCTCAGCTGAAAGACTTAATTACAAACACATAAACTGTGCAGATGTTTACAGATGAGGCTGAATGCCTTACAGCTGGGTGTTGGTATCATCACCTCCACCAAAGAGGTAATGTTTTTGTAGTGCAACATTACAAAAAGCAACAGAGCTTGATGCATTTTGGACAGAAACCCTGAGGATCCTGTCCCATCCTCGAAATCCTCACAGAAAATCTCTATCCTTTATAAAGCATGACTGTTGTAACAATACAACTACACACATGCAGGATGCTAGTGTCTGAAATCTGAGAGAATTTGGTGGAAGTCGGACATGGATTATAACTATAAGGTTTGTGCTCTCCGAGTGCTTTCTGGGTCCAGTTGCAACTATTACTTTACCAAACACATCCTCAGATGAAGCCCAAAAGAGGTTAATAAGAGGGGAAGGAGAGACAATATAAAGAGCACCTATGTAACAGTGCAATCCAACCCAACAGCCTCACAACAAGGGCTTGTTTTGTAAAGCTGATAACATTTTTGTTGCCAGAGGAGGTTGATTGAACAATAGTTATTTTTGAAAGTGTAGGCTGTGTTCTCCTTCACAGTCTCAGCAAAAAACAGAAAATAAGACATTTCATGTTGCAGTGCTGTTGTATTAACCATCTGGACTCTCTCTGAAATAACTTCTATATCACGTAGATCCAAGCAGAGAAAAGGTTCATGTGAAGCTTTTACACAATATCTCCATTATCATCTTTTCCCACATGATTTATAGGCATATGTAGACTTAGACCATAAAATGTCTTTACATGGATTAGTTTGGTTTCTTAAATTTTCTTCTCTGTTTGTGTGTAAAAACAAAACTTTTACAACCTCACACTCACGTAAAGTCATATTTAGAGGAATTCTGGGAGTGACTGCTGCTTAATATACATTTTTAGGGCTGCCGGCTAATCGAATAATTGGATAAGAAATGCATGTTAAGGTGCAATAATAAATAACGCTGCCAAACTATAAAAATTTGCTTGACAGTGGTTTGTCGCAAGCTGGGCGACGGGTTAGCTTAAGTGCTAGCAGAATCCCCGACTATCGTATGCTTCCTGTTAATGTGGTATTTTTAACTGGAAGTGCTTCGGTGAAAACTCCTTCCTGCAGAGTGTGTGTAATACTTTGTGTCGGTCGACTGTCCATCCAGTTTTTTTGTACTCACACTTCCTATCAACATAGTATTTAACGTTTTCCAAAAAACCCCGTAAAACCCAAAAAGCTGCACGGTTTCGCGTCTTCCCTCGTTATTGGTCAGCTCTGCTGCCGGTCACTGTCGTGCTTCCACTTCTTCTTCTTCCTGTCAGTTTCTGTGAATAACATTAACAGTGGGAGCAATGCTGCCCCCACCACTTCCTGTAGGGAACTGCAAGTACAGATGACTTTTTTTCCGGATGATATTTGTTTTTACCAATAACAAAAACAACAATTTGACGCTTCAATTCTTGAAATTCTGTGTCGATGAATTTTTATAATCAACGTAATCGATTATGTCGACTAATCGTTGCAGCCCTAAATTCAACAAAAAACAAACAAGTGCTCCCCTTTCTGGTTGTTGACTTATGTTTTATCACGTCTGTTGCTCTATTTACTGTATAAATGCTTGAAATTACTATAATACTAATAATCAAATTATTATTATTACTATGATTCTTATTTTTGTTTTATTAGTTTACTTTATTTGCCTCTCTATTTTCTATATAGTTTTCTCATTTAGCCACAATATTTTACTTTTTCTTGAGTTCCCTCTAATTTTACATTTTAAATTCTCCATGTAACGACCCCTGGACAGACTTTCTGACGCCACAAAATACTATTTTATCCTGGTAATAACTCTTCCCTAGAGTTGCTAACTACCAAAGTACTGTGTGCTGCTGATGGACACTGAACAATAGAGAATTCAGTTGAAACATGGAGTATTTAATTTGAGATAAAAATCAGTAGTTCATTTCATGTGCCTTTTCAAAGTGCACCTCAGTGACTCTTGTGCAGCATCATAAACTATAATATCACATCACTGCATCAACAGATCAAACATTTTTCTGCATAGACGACTTAAAAAGCTGAATATCAAACTCACAGATGTTTGTGCTATAGTATCATTGTTTTCCAAAGGGCTCCTCCAAGTTGCTTCAGGCGCAGAGTAAAGTCAAAAACAACATAAAGAATAATGTGGATGCCTTTAATAAACAAAAAAAAACAAGACAACCTAACATGTAACCCCTGAAGTCTGCGTCAGGTAATTCCCTCAACATGTTCTGTCAGATTTTTTCAAAGCTCCTCAAGTCAAAGAAAAAAAAATACATGTGGTGTAGAGTTGGCAGGAATCAAGACGACTGCTTGAGGTTTGAAACAGGTATGATCCTATTCTCCCTGAAACAACAGAAAGCTGTGTTTGAACAGGAAAGGAGAGAGAGAGTTAAACTGAGGCCGATACAAACAGCTGAACATCAATATGAATCTGATGCTGTCAAAGAGCTTCATCTCTGCTCCACTTAATATTCCTGTCTGGCATCTGTTCGCTTCATTTTATGTAGATAGGATTTTGAATGGTTCAGTAGCAAAATGCATTGTCAATGAATTACATGACATTATCTTAGCCACCTAGCTTTGTCATTCAGTTGATGGGGCTGTCGCCTGTGTATGCCTGGGTAACTCTGGCTGGTTGCCAGCATGTCCTGTTGATGTGGCCAACTTTATCCTTTTTGCCAGTGAGCTGTGACTAATACGAAAACACATCTGACATCTGGCTCACTCAATCTGCTGGTTTTAAATAGACGCCTGCTCCGTAAAGGATCGGTTCACTGTTTTTTTCCTTTAAGGGCGGTGACACCTCCCTGAGCGGCATCTCGGTGAAATGGAAAAGAAAGGAGGATGCTCTCAGGTGATGATATTTAAAGGCAGCACATAAAGATGTTGTGTTAAATGTGTGTTGAAGCCAATAACGTAATAACAGCCGATAATGTAATAATTTTTTAAAAATGTAATAGGCCGATAACGTAATAATTGGCCGATAATGTAATAAAAGTCCTGAACCGATAACGTAATATTTTTTTTTAAATGTAATAGGCCGATAACGTAATAATTGGCCAATAATGTAATAAAAGTCCTGAACCGATAACGTAATAATTTTTTTAAAATGTAATAGGCCGATAACGTAATAATTGGCCAATAATGTAATAAAAGTCCTGAACCGATAATGTAATAGGCAGATAACGTAATAATTGGCCAATAATGTAATAAAAGTCCTGAACCAATAACGTAAT
>OOFC01029755.1:0-15139 GCA_900323345.1 Pseudochromis fuscus | reverse complement strand
ACAAAAAGGCGCTTGTTCACTGTGGTAGCCTGGGAGGGAGCTGTCCTTTTTCTCGTGGTGCTGAAATTAAAATTTGCCGTCTTCACTCTGCCTCTACTCAGCTGGAGAACACAGAGATGTTGGAGTTTATGGCTCTAAAATCTGATACATTAGTCTGCTGAATATAATCATTTTGCAAGGATGCAACTAAGCAACAGATGACACATTTTACAAAGGGCATGTCTGTGAAGTTAAAACAGCCAGTTGCTGTTGTACCAAGCTGCATCATCATGCTTTTACGAGTTAAAATATTCATCTTCTCCCACTGGCTTCTCTGAATCAAACATTACACATTTTGTAGGATGAGCACCTCCCTGAGTATAGGTTGGCACAAAGTCATGTTCCTTTTTGTACACTGCTTTTGAAGCATGTCGCTCGTGAGCTTAAAAATAGATGTGTGTCATGTTTGTGACAAACCAGTGTTGGTAGTAAAAGCATAAATAGAGAAGGCTGTCACTCTTCAAACAAAGGATAAATTGCATCTCTCACCTGTGAAACTGAGAAACATGGCAAACATCATTCACCCACTGAAAGAAAAGCCCTCCATATGATGGAGTGACATCACCTTGGGGAGACAAATTAGACTGCTGATTTTATGTTTTTGCCCTGTCACAGGCTTTAGCATGATAAATCCTCCCTACATATTCCCAAGATTGCAGGTGTTTATTGGCAACGGCTGCAGAGTGATTCATGGTAATAAGCAGAGACACTATTCCTCCTCCCCCATTTAACACTCCTCAAACCTTTTCATCCCTGTGGAGATTTTCTTGGAGATGGATGTGGGCTGTGGGTTTGGGATGTCATGAACTGTATAAAGATCCAGCCAACACAGGCAGCAAATGACTTTAAAACTGACTGATTCACTGTGCAACTCTGGATTAGTGTTCAGTGTTTGTTTATTTCACCATGCTAGACTGACAACAGCTGTATCCCCAGTGTGCCCCTATTAGTCCTTCTAAGCAGTGGGAAATAGCCTTAGAGCAGGTGCAGCACAGGGACCAAGTGGGACTTCCTGCTGTTCACACAAAGCCAGTCTTCAGCTGATAATGTTGCTAGCATAGACGTCTGTTTTATGTCCAATTTCTCCAGCCATTGTTGTCTGACTTATCTATTGAAAATCATTCGAAGCAGCCGTGTCAGAAAATTAATGAACTTGTCATCTGGAAAAGGGCACTACTGCAATGAGGTGCCAGGGTCTAGCAAAAGCGACAGCCTGTGTACCCATGTTCCCTTCCCGTAGTCCTTTTGTCATTTCTTCCCCCTTCCTCAGCCTGTGACTCAGTTCAGATCAAGGCCAGCACTTTGTGCCATATAATAAAATGTTCATTTCTCAAATCGGATTAATCTCTGTAAAGCCTGGCTTAGGACACCTTTAGCATTTATTTCTTTCACTGCAGGGGACTTGTATCAATAATAGAGCTACCCCTACATTTTTCATCTTCTCTGGGTATAAAATCTCTCAGGGGGTTTCATTCAATGAGAAAGGGAACAGTTACAGTGATCCGTTATCTATTCCCTTGCCTTTTGTATTGAAAACCAGCAGTGCGATGCTGGGGGTCTGAAGTGGTAGGCCAGATAGGAGCTGAAAGCCCTAATGCTGGAGGTGAAAGAAGCCTTTATATGAAGATGATGTTGATAGCAACTGTATAATGGATTATATTAATACTGAAGTCAGAGCTGAGACAAAATTTTAACACTAATTATGATAAGCATTGTAAGTTTGTTCAGGAACCAAAGTTAAAATTTTGACTGTTTTGCATGTATTTAGCCTGCAGAGCATATAGCTTTATTGAAATCATCAATGGTTAATATACATATACACGTCTCAGGGTAGCTCATCCTTCATGTTTGAATATTTGCAGTGTCACAGGTTATAACATGTAAAGGTTTAAAGAATATGTTGAAGTATAATTGTGTAATGTAACTTGAATCTGACAAATCCTTGTTTTTTATTTCTGCGAAGGAGGTTGTTTGTTTTGTTTTTTCAGAGAAGTATGAACAAATGATTACATTTTCAGATGCAAGATGAAATCCAGAAAACCTCTCTCTATTATGATGTATTAATAAGATAATGTTGCTATTTCACCACAAGAGGGTGAAGATGTTCAGGCTGTACTCTCAGTGCAACTGGATTATGCATCGGTAGAAGTTTGTACTTTCTAGTTGTCAGATTTGTCAGATTCCACAAACATTACACGATAATACACATTAAAAAATCACATCTCGACACAACTATTTGCGTGTCCGGATTCACTTGTTTCACGAACCCATACAACAGTAATTACAATGGATTTTCACATGTCTTGCACTTTAAGAAGTTGTGTTATGTAACCATGTAGCAGCACAGGTTGAGTACACTTTTTTTGTCTTGTTGGTCTTATTAACACAGAGGTGAGGAATGCATATAATGAAGTCTTATTCCTCAGCGTTGTGTTTGTTGGCACTCATCTGTGCCAGTAAGGCTTCACAACTTATCCCTTCACAGCTCTGGCCAGCATGGGTTTTTCAGATGAGGACAGAAGCAGTTATCAACAGAAGTTGTTGCAAAGCGCACGGTGGCTGATGATTGCTGATTTTATACATGAGGGAGTCACATGTTGATTAATCATGCAGTGCTGCAGAGGTAGGCAAGCAGAGAGTCACCTTAGAGGAATTGACTTCTGAAAGATGCTTCGGTAAGCCAGCAGTGAGTTATCTCTAACATGATGGCCACTGACATGGTGCTGAAAGTCTGCACCACAAACAAAAACAAAAACACCTCTGTCTCTTTTAAACTGTGGCAAGTGTTGGTGTAATCTTTTAAGGACAGGATCGGGGTGAAATGTGGCGATCTGTCACAGTTTTGCCAAACAACAACAACAGCAGCATCCTCATTGAGAGAAAAAAAAATAGTTTTAAATCTGCTGTGGACGATCATCCAAAGCTGAGACACGTTTCTATAATATAATCTACTCTATGAAGCAGACACAAGCAAGCATCTTGGGCACTGCACACATACACAGACAGACACGACTGGTATCTGCAGTAGCCCCACTCATTAGTCATCCTTTCCAGCATGTCTGTCTGAATGTTCTGTCCAGGGAAAGAACAGCTGAGCAGGAGGACGGCCGCAGCACATTCCACCAGTCGATGGATTAATCAATTGGTGTTCCAGCTCAGCCCATCCATCTCAGGGAATAATCTGGGAGACATCATAAAAGCGCCATTCTATCATTGTAGAGGTCCAGGGAGCAGTGCTCCTTTTTGCCTGTCTCTACTGCCACTCGTATCGTGGGAGCAGGAGTGGATTAAATGAAATATAGATAAGTGTGGCAACACTGCGACGTGTGTTTGCTAGTGTTTTTGCTATTTTGAAACATTACAGCTTAAAATTTTTTTTTTTTTTGGCTGCTCTGACTCAGGGCTAAAAAGGAATTCTTCCAACTCCATCACTATCTCCCCGTTTCCTCGCTTCCTTCGTAAAATTCAGCTAAGAGCACTGACCTGAATTCAGGATGCATCATTACTCACCGCTTGCCTTACATCACCCACCTTGCCAGTCGTGATGATGGTGTCTTTTTGACTTAGCAATCCTCACCTTCCTCTCCGCTGCCAGTCTTTCTGGTCTTGACCTCACTGGACTGTCACGTGGCTCTAAAATGAGAGTAGCAGCACCCGAGGTGGGACTGATGTGATGGCTCTGTTAATAACAGCTTGCTTAAGTACAGGGCAAACATTCACTAACGCAATCTCTGTCTGCTGCTCTTTTTCATTCGATGTCGCACTCATGTACAGATGTTAACAAAAAATATACATATATAGCACCACAGAGGCGTCAGTCTTTCTGTCTTCAGGGCAACAGGACAATCGGTTGAAAGTGTTAAATTAAAACATTAAATGAGGCAGGAAAAAGGTGGGAGCGGGTACCTTGTACTGACCGTGCTTTATGGAGGTATAGGGATAAAAAGTGAAATACAATAAAAGAGAAAATTGAAGGCAAAGAAGCAAAGAAGACCTCCCTCTCAGCTGTCGTCTCAATCTTTTGTTGTTGACGGTGGAATTTGGAGTGAGCCGTGTATGCTCTGTGCTCTAAACACTCAAAGTTAAAAACATTTGAACTGGAGAGATGCCCTTCAAACAGGTTTTTAGTAGTCGCATAGCAACAGAGCCATGACTAGCGCATCCCAAGGCACTTTATGAGCTTCTAGCGAAAGTAATGGTTGTCAATGGACACCAACCTTCAGTGACAAAATCAGAATCTGGATATAACACTAGAGGCTATTTTAAACTTACAGACAACAATTGCTCAGTGTTGTGTTTCTCTGTGATCCATATCTTCATTAGTAGTCTGAATCATGTCACCTGGGTGAATGAATTCAGTGCAAAGCTGTTATAGTAGACACTAGTATGTGCATGTGTGTGCAAATGCTTATCTTTAAACATGCAGTGTTGTTTTTTAGATGAAAAGAAAATGCCCTGTGGCTGTAATGGATACTTGACCTGTTAGACCTGATGGGTTTCTCCCTGTGGAAACGAGGCAGTTATTTCATACAGTGCTTCATCCAGAACAAATTGCGAGCTTTATCTGCGGGGGTAGCTGCAAAGATCCTATACCTTGGTAACGAACAAACAGGAAACAGCATTTGAATAGGATCCACTTAATTTCCACACCGTCTCCTTGGGTGAAAGCATCAAAATTCAAGAAACCTGGAAGCAGGTGCTACTGACAGGCAAAAAACATCAGTCACAACCTTGTAGCTGTTAGAATGTGCATGAATCAAATTGAGGAAAAAAATGAAATGAAAAATTCAGCTGCCCTTTGAGAACACTTCTCTCTGTTGTAATATTAAAAGCCAATGCATTTCCGTAGCCTTCATCAGTGTTTGACCCTGAGCTACAGTAAAGTTGCACTAACAACATCAAGAGTGGAGCGGTCTGATCATGCTGTGACTACTGAACAGGAGACTGCTCATTCAGCGGTTAAACACAAACACTGATGGTTACCACGGGTGTGCATGTGGACAATAAGATTTGCTTTTAAAAGACAAGCGTGCAGGAGGAGAAGTGTATAATTTCTGTTACAGTAGTGAGTGGATGCATGTGTCTGAAAAAGCATGTGTGTGCCCTCCTAAACGGGTGCCTTCTGCTAGACCCAGGGGTGCAGAATGAGTGTCTGGGATCTGGACATCTGGGCTGAGCTTTGCCGTCTGTCTCCCAGATCTGCTTTTTAACTCATAAGCCCAATCGAGCTGGCAATCAGATGGTAGCTCAACTCAGCTTCACAGCAGGAATCTGGTCATCAGTCAAAGCCCCACAATACAACACAGCATGGTTACACCCCAGCTACCGGTCACATTGTTAGACTGTTGAGCTATACAGACATCACATCTTTGATCATTCTCAGGGAAAAAAGAAAAGATCCCCCTGCGTCCATGACCACAGAGTCTTGCACCTTTAAAGACACACCACTCTGTTAAATCACAACACACTGTTCAATATTTGGCTGCCACACATAAGCACAAAATAATGCACTGATTCAAGGACAGATCGCATGCACTGTGTTCTGTGCTTAGCATTATTTATCTGGCCTCTCTCACGAGTGCATGTGCATGCATGTGAACGTAATGTGTGTGTGTTTATCTCGGTGTGTGTCTCCGTGCGAACGTCGGTATCTTTCTGTATTTCTCTCACTACCCACTCACCCTGTTAGTCTCTGACCTTAATGTGTCACTCATCCTGGCACCTGCATGTAGGCAAGGCTGCCCTACTATGATAGTTTTGATCTGACAAGGATTGACTTACACTTGATTTAATCCAAGTTGTCTCCATAGAGTCTGCTGAGGTACCAGTCTGTTTCACTGCTCAGGTCAAGGCCTTGTGACAGAGGCTGTCAGTCCGCTTTTCTACCGCGTGTGTGAGGAAGAAAAGAAATGCTGCAGGAAACCTTTGGATGGATTGAGGGTGCTCACGCATGTCTGGTTAATGGGTAATCTCCCTCATAGACAACAAGAATTAATCCTGAACAGATGCCACCTTGTGTAATGAAACCCTTGCACTTTCCAAACCGGCAGGAATGAAGATTGGGAGGAATAAAAAATACTTTCTTACCGGTGACAATTTATTTTATTAGCAAATGGCATAATGTAACAGGCTGCAATAAAAGTCAATATGAACCAAAAATCTACAAATTTACACATAACAACAAAATGTAGCAAGTTCTTAATCAGCAATGGGGGTTAATCTGTATGTCAGTATGTAATTTTGCATGAATGAAAACACAAAATTAAACTGATGAATATAGCCAGGACAAGCAGTAGAGAGGTAGCTAATCATTCTTGATGGGAAATGTGTGTATGTGTGTGTGTGTGCACAGCCTAATGGCTACCCTCCTGCAGCTTGTGCCAGACTCCTCAGCATTTGGCTGCAGCCCGTCTGTCACCGAGGAGAGAAAAAAGTCACACAACGTTCAAGGCCTTGTCATATTTCATTTCATTTTAGTGAATAAATTAACATAATCTCAACCATTGGCAGATACACACTGACCGGCCACAACATTAAAACAACCAATATTGTGTGAGGTTTTTTTTATTTATTTTATTTTTTTTTGCATCTCTGGCCAATCGAGGCCTGGACTCTACGAGGCATCTCAAGGTGTCCTGTGGTATCAGACAACAAGATGTTAGCAGCAGATCCTTTAAGCCCCCGTATATGTCGAGGTGCGGACTCGACGGATCAGATTTATTTTTCCAGCACATCCCACTGATGCTCGATTGGATTGAGATCTGGGGAATTTGGACGCCAAGTCAACACCGTGAACTCTTGCTCCTCAAGCCATTCCTGAACAATCTTCGCCGTGTGTCAGGGCACATTATACCTGCTGAAAGAGGCCAGTGCCAGCAGGGAATACTGCTGCCATGAAGGGGCGTGCGTATTTTTGTAGCTTTATTGAGTATACTATTAGGGTGACTGCACAGAGGAGGGTCGGACCTGGCGGGGGCACTGTGGATGTGGGTGATTCTTCCTAGCACTTTTAAGCTATTACCTCCCACGATGAGCCAAATAAAAAAATAATCAAATGTCAAATATTTCTTTTAAGAGCTTTCTTGCTGATGTTTTTTCCAATGCAATCTGTAAAAGCTGTTGTTTGATTATCATCCAGCAGCTGTGACCTCATCACCTCATCACGCTATCCGAAGAAAAAGTCCTTGATATTCTTTGTGTGCGACTGTATGGTTTGATCCCTCCCTGCTCCAGAGTGTGTCGCAGTGATATAGTGATTATGTATAGTAACAGGGGAACATTCCAGGCTCTATGTTGACTGCTAATTGGGCTCCAGTGTAACGATTGTGTCATGTTAATGACCCAGATCCAGCTCATTGTAATATTCATGAGGTGTGAGGATTGTTTTTTCTCTCTGGGGTGGCACGGTGCGGCGGTTTATGAGTGTGTATGTGTGTGTGTGAGAGTTTATATGTTGATGTGGATGCAAGCGTGGGTGTCGGGTACAAAGGTTGATCACTGTGTACAGCTCTTCTTCAATTTGTACTTTTGTGTTCCTGAAAAGCAGCTGAAGTGCTCGCAGCTTTGTTTTTATAAGGCGAGTCCCCCACCACACACACCTCCCAACCTCTGCTAATGCCACTGATATGAAAAGGTGTGTTGATTTAAATCTGCATGTGCATCTTTACACCTGTATTTTCGGGTTGTCATCTCTGTTTTTATATAACGCTATGTTGGGAAAGAGACAGGAAAAAACAGACTTAAAAACCAGGTGGTCTGTGTTAAATCATCTGTTTCCAAAAGCAAATCCAGAATGAACTATTTTTGCAAAGGATAACAAAGCCCTTTGGGACACACATTGTTGTTGTTGGTTTTTTTAGGGCAGTGTGGACAGATTAAAAGGGTCTTCTGTGCTTGATGAAACAGGTGGGACTCCTATGGTCACTGGCATGCAATCCTTCCTCCCCCCCCCCATCCACCAGTGTGGTCTGCATTTGCATAACACTAATCGGAGCATTACACAGACTCCGATTTCTCTCTGTTTTCATGAGTTTCCTCTCTAGGTCTTTCTTTCTTCTGTAAAGGTCCTATCATGTCCTAGCCATCATACAGCATTTTTTTGCTCTAAGGCACAATTCTGCTGTGCTATTTCTTTTTTTGCAGTGCTTGAATTGGAATGTGGAGCTTTGTAGTTAAAAGAGGTCATATGAATGTGAGGTGTCCCTTACGGCTAAAAAGGTTAAACCACTTCAGTAAGGAAGCAGAACAGAAACAAGTTCTTCCCATTGTAGTCTGGACGAGATCACAGCGGACATGCCTGGTTGACTGATAAGTCAAGACAAGGTCTTTTGAAGGACAAATAATGGCGTATTTCCACAGCATGGTACCGCCTCCCCTCAGTTCGCTTTGGTTTTGGTACGTTTCCATTGGCAAAAAGTACCTGGAAACTGGTACCTGGTATGACTTTTTTAGCACCACCTCTCCTGCGGTTCCAAAAAAAGTACCCGGTCAGGTACGAGCAGGTACTAAAATCTTATTGGTTGGAATCGTCACTGCGTCGTTGCATCATCACTGTGCGGCCTGGACACATTTATACCCACAAGCCGATAGTCTGCACAGTTATAGTCAGAATAACAAGTTTTGCAGCGCTTTACCGCAACATTAAAATTTTATTTTAAAACGTCAGCTGAAAAAAACACGAGCTCTGAACACCCACTCGGTCAAACAGCTGTTGGAGGTCTTGGCAAGAGCTCATATCTCCCAAAAAATCAGAGCATGTTTTTTAACTTGATGGATTAACAACATATTTGAAGTAAAAACAACTAATTTCTCGCCTGAAACACTCTTCAAGCTGCTTTCTGTGACACCACAACAGTAGAATTATGAAGATTACTTCATGAACTTCCTCCTCCTTCACCTGATGACCAGCTCCACGGAAGAGGGTCTGTTTTCTGTAATGGAAACGTAACCGAGGCGACCGGGGTGATACCGAAAAACGCCATAAGTGACACATCTTGATTGTGTGACCCATACATCAGGAAGTGCCTCGCCACTTCCTTGTTCCTTGTGTACTGAGCACCACCCTTTCTACGTGACCCTCTTCTAATTGGAGCTCTTTCTTCTTTTAGTTTTATTTCAGCTGAACCTTCATGATAAATCCTTGTACAGACTAAAATGATGCATTAAAAAAAGGGGGGTGTTACACTGGCTTCTGTCTTCCAAAGACAAATTAGATTTTAATGAAGAATGAAAGTGTCTGTGTGGAGTCTGTGGCATAACGTCAGATCCAGCACAGTAACTTTTGTGTGGTGATGAGGCATTCATTATAGCCAGTTAAGAATGGCAGCTATCAATCTGTAAATGAGCTGTATAAGTCATATAAATTATACTGCAAGTATTGGAAGCACACCGATAAATGTCAAAAATGCAAATAGCCCTCAATGGATGGATGGGCAAACAGGGAAAAGTGTAGAGGAGGCTTTTTTTTTTTTTCACCCCCGAAAAGTTAGAGTCCTCTATCCTCTCATTTAACGTGACAATGGAGGATTTCATCATTGTAAGGGAAACGAGATTCACCGACTTAGGGGAGATACGGTGTCCTCAATGGCGGAGTAGGAGAACAAATCTTCATAAGACGGTTCTGCCATTTTTGTACTCGTTTGTTTCAACATCAAAGGATCGGTTGCTTTGTGATTACAGCCTCTGTGAACTGGACCTTAATCTGAATTAATTGATGGAGCAATGCTGGAATATGCTAACCAGGACTGTACTGTTTTGTATTCATCAATTAGAAAATTCAGTGTGGATTCTTAGATTTTTATACAATGGTCTCTGCTGATATTTTATGTCTGTCAAGGGAATTTTTGTCTAGTTTTTACGAAACACTCGAGGAAACTTGCACCCTTGTCTATTTGGCTCATGGGCACATTTGGTTCTGTTTTGTATTATATTGTCTTCATAAATCATAGACTATATATAGATGAAGGTAACATGTTGATTTGTGGTTCGTGCATCTTCAAGCCAAGTCGTGTTGGATGTTTGGGGCCAGAAGTGACCATATTTGGATGTGAAGGGAGGAGTGAGGAGGTGGCTCTGACCCTTGAACTTAAGGACACTGCTCAATGTGTATGAGGCTCGAGTTCTGAGCTGGTCTCCTTGGAAACCAGACCTGTCAATCACACTAACCGTGTCGATCAGACTAAACTAGGTCCTAAATTGTCCTCTTTTTGAAGACTAATATCTACTTAATAATGCTTTTTTTTCCCCAAATGGACCACCACATCACTAATAAGAAGAACTAACTTTAGCTAATGACATCAGACTGAGTTGTGGAAAAATGTATTTACTGAGTATTTCATGATTAAAAGTAATGATTTTTTACTTTTTTGAAGGAGCATCTTGTGGCCATCCATGGTATTGCACTTTTTTTCTTCCACATTGGCTTCAATGAACAGATTGCTTCGTATATTTCTATATACGGTCTGTGTATAACATGTAAATGAAGGAATAGGTGCATATTATCAATCAGTAACACCATTTGTATGATGTCTCTGCAATCTGCTCATGATCTTCACTAGCAAAGTAAATGTAATATGTTTTATAATTGTCATATAGTTTGGTCTACATCCCTCTAGGATAAACAGGTATAGATAAAGGTCTCCTATTTCAGTTTTATACATGAACATTTCATTAGTAGATATTTAACTAACAAACTATGAGTAATTATGAATATATGTTTTAAAAGATTTTGGTAGCCTCCCTTAGATACTAGTATAAACATTGTAACAGGGGTAAATAGAAGATCTTGGACTGTGCTAAAGCAAAAGTGAGAAAGACATCAGAGGAAAAAAATATATTTATGTGCATCTGAAGATTCACCTAATTCACCTTAAACCTGGTCTGCATATTGTATTTTGGCCTTGAGTAGATGCATAGATAAAACTTGCTTCCGGCAAGACATTATCTGTTTCATTTGATTGCAAAATGTATCACCCACTTAGTTTAATGCCTGCCTCACCTTGAAAATGGGTAACAGGCCAAGAAGCCTGCCGTTTGCTCCACATAGTCCTGTGCACCCGATGTCGTCACTGTGGCTTTTCGTGTGTCAGACCGGCTCCCGAACTCGGACAGCAAGTTAAGGTTCACTTGCCAGATGCTTACTAACCTGGTGCTGCATGTGACATTGCAGTCCCACTTTCTCTAGCTGTGTCTTTGGCTGTCTTTCAGCTTCAGGATTGGGAAACCTTCTCCCCCGTCTCTCTACATAATCAAGAAAGTGTCTGACATAATGATGTTCCCGCTTCCTGACTTTGCAGTAAACTGGCAATTTGAAGGACAGTCTGCTTACCGTTTTTTTAGAGAGCTGAGTGAAATCTACAGACGCCATGACATGTCACACATTACCCAAGGTGGTGTGAAAGAAGAAATACATATGGACACATAATGAAAGCTTGAGAGTGTGTGTTAAAATGGAGGATTACACTTTGACATACCATGGGGGGAGCCCTTGCCTTTTCAGCGCAACTGAGGTCCAGTGTAATTTGCCATGTTTTAAGCTCAGTGCCCTGGGGATGTTACAGGATTTAAAGGCCTTATAAAATGTGCTCGACAACATATGCTTACAAATATACAAGAAATACTGGTTGTATTAGTGTCGAATGGAGAACAACAGAGATCATATCCTGGCTAGCATAGCATAGAGTAACATTAATACACATTTATTTCCCCAATAAGTGAAGGTAAATAAGGGTGTTTACTTATATTCAAGTCATTAAATTGGAGATTAGCATGTGAGGAAGAAATTACTTTTACTATCAATTACAGACATAATATGTGCTTGGCATTTTTACCATAAAATAACAAACATCGTAATACAGAGTGAGAAATATATTATGCAGAATTCACTGTGTTTCAAATACAAGTTACAGCAACACAATAGGTTGTGTAGCTATGGAGCCCCTAAAAGGACATGAAGAAAAAAAAAAAAATTTTGATGAAGAAGGAAAAAAAAAAGTGCCAGTATCTAGTGTGCATCAGATAACTGTCTCGTGTGCATGTGATAACATTTCCGGTATACAGAAGAGTATGCATAACTTGTTCAAATCTTCAGTTGCGGCTGTGGCTCAGGTGGTAGGGGGTCGCCTATGAATCGTAAGATTGTGGGTTCAATCCCCAGCTCCTCCTGTCCACATGTCAAAGTGTCCTTGGGCAAGACACTGAACCCTAAGTTGCTCCCAATGGTGGCTAGTGCCTTGCATGGCAGCTGGGTAGCCATTGGTGTGTGAGTGTGTGTATGAATGGGTGAATGAGTTGCCTTGTAAAGCGCTGTGGGACCTAGCTAAGGTCATGAAAGCGCTAAATAAATGTACTCCATTTACCATTTACCATTTCAGTTCATGAATTAGCTTGAAAATTAGTGAACACTG
The DNA here is from genome assembly GCA_900323345.1 of Pseudochromis fuscus. NCBI lineage: Eukaryota > Metazoa > Chordata > Actinopteri > Pseudochromidae > Pseudochromis > Pseudochromis fuscus. The sequence goes on along the minus strand of OOFC01029755.1, from coordinate 2,696 downwards.
CCAACCACAGGTGTCATGCCACTTTAAGGTCGACGGGGAAATTCAGCCTCTTCTGTATACTGGAAATGCTAACTTGAGATAGTTATCTGGTGCGCACCAGATAATTATCTCATGCGCACGAGTTAGCATTTCCGCTTGTATCTTGTGCGCACGAGTTAGCATTTCCGGTATACAGAAGAATTTCCCAGTCCACCTTAAAATGGCCTGTGGATGGTGGTGGTCACTAATTTTCAAGCATGTACTGAAGATTTGAACAACTTATGCACACTCTTCTGTATGCTATCTTGTGCGCACAAGATAGTTATCTGGCACTTTTTTTTTTTCCCTCCATCAAATTTTTTTTTTCTTCATGTCTCTTTAGGTGCTCCATATGTAGCAGTATGTGAGGATCTTTCCAATTGAGTATTTTAATGGAGGATGGGGGAAAAAGTTAGCTTCTTTTAAAAAACCACACTAACCCCCCTCCAGGTTACTCTAGTGGAGCTGCTCAGTGGCAAATAGTTGAGTCGTGTTTTACTGGATATGAACAAGTGGAACTTCTACTATAAATATAAAATGGAGCATTTATGAGAGGACCCATATGCTCAGTCTCTCAGTGGAAGTAAATGTTTAAAAGGAATCTGTGTTTTTTTTTTTTTTCTCTGCACATACCGTACAAACACACAAAGTAACAGCTCGGTCTTTGTATAATTTAAATTTCTGTGATTCAGTTCAAAATATTCAAGTCTCTTGCACTTTTCTACTGACTTACATCATTTTAAAAGGTGTTCCTGTCATTTTGTCTTGCCTGTGAAGTCGCTTCGCTCACTCCCTCCCTCGCTCTCCGCAAACTCTCTTATCCTGTCGCCACTCTATTAAACACTAAGTACTGTATCTGTCCCTCCCATCTCTACTATCCTGCCTCACAATTTTACTTTCACTAATCTCAGTGTGGTTGATGCAAAGTAATTGGTTTAGAGAACTGTTTATCCACATCCTCCACATTTCCCCAGCTCGTGTGTGATGCCGAATCCGGTAACCTGTGTGCCTTCAATCACGCAGCTATTCCAGGGGAGCGACAATACCTCAGCTGATTTCAGCTCTACTGTTCCCTCAGTAATGGGAAAGCTAAAGGCGACTGGCTGCTGGGGCATCGCGCAAACAAGGCGAGCTTGGGGGGTTGGTGGTGGTGTTGGTGGGGGGGGGGTTGCAAAGCTCCTCCAGAAAGCAAGCACATCAGCGCTATTGTTAGCACATTGCAGGAGATTAGCGCTGATGGCTGCATGCGAGCTAGCAGGCTTGGCTGGTGTTCTGTGTCGGATGCGAACCCAGCCCACCCCTGCCGCCTCTGCCGCCGTGTCACAATTAGTCAGAATAGCTGCAGACATGATTGCTTGCCCTGTTGGTAATGTAGTCCGTCCATCACCAATCGCTGCGATATCACCACTCTGGAGATCGTTATCAGCATAATGAATATTGCTCTCACCTAGTAGATGATGCACTTTGCCAGAATTAGGAGACGCACCATCCATTGTTCATTGCTCTGATTTCTCAGGCTAACAAACTCAAAGCAGGAGTGAGTCATCAACACAAGACACTCCATAGGTGTTGAAATAGAAAAAAAGAGAAAGGCATAATCTGTACTGTATATTCCCCAGCATGGAGAAAAAACCAAGCTGCATGAATGCCAGAGCCTGATTGCATGAACACTGCAGCTACAAACACTGAAGCAGCAAATGACATGTAGTCTGTCTTTCATTTACAGTGTGTATCTATTCCCCAACACACACACACACACAGATACACAATTTTCCTGCACTTCTGACTGATTACAGTGCATGATTAATTAGCAGACAGATTGCTAAACGGTGGTGAACATGGCTTGATGTGCAGAGGTAAAGAGTAGACTCTCAATGGAATTCAATAATGTCCTCCCTGCTCAGCTCTGCTCTCTCTCACTCCCTCACTCACTCTTTCCTTCCCATCCTTCTCTCCCATCTATTTCTTCCTCTCTTTCTATATTAAGCTCTTCTGGGTTAATCATTCCTAGAGGACGACAGCACCACAGCACTGCAAAAAGTGACACACAGCTGTTCGGAGTCAGGTTCTCGTGCCACCACTTCCAGTGATTACTAACCCTGTACTGCAGTGGTCCCCAACCACCGGGCCGGGGACTGGTACTGGTCTGTGAGCCAGTTGTTACCGGGCCGCACAGGAAGAACCTTTTACTTCTGCCCGCCCACAATCAAAAACTAGAAAAGTACTGGGAGAGCGCAGACCTCAGCCAAGCACAACATTTCCTTCCATATTGTGACTTCCACCAAAGATATTACTAGTATTAGTCTTGTGTTTATTTATATCAATATTAGTTCCACAGCGTCGTGGCTGTTTAAAGATGTCTGTTGCATGTTTCTAGCTTCATTTGTTTTTTTTATGATGCAAGTTTCAAAGATCGATTTTTTTCATATTCTGGATCATATTATCCAAAACTATTCCTTTATCCGGATCAATCTTTGATATATTGTAGACCATGTTAGAAACTTGTCCTGTATTTTTTTTCAAAGTGTCTTGACCATTTTTGGGGGAGTCATATGCATAAATGTTGCATATGGTCCTATCTCCCAATATTAAAGAATCCTTCAAAAAATTCCTGGATCCAGACGGTGATCCGGATCACTTCCAAAATCTAATCATTTGTTCCTTATCCCCATCTGGAC
>OOFC01029753.1:0-11229 GCA_900323345.1 Pseudochromis fuscus | reverse complement strand
ATCCAGATAAAGGAATATTTTCATATTCTGGATCATATTATCCAAAATTATTCCTTTATCTGGATCAATCTTTGATATATTGTAGACCATGTTAGAAACTTGTCCTGTGTTTTATTTCAAAGTGTCTTGACCATTTTTGGTGGAGTCATATGCATAAATGTCACATATGGTCCTATCTCCCAATGTTAAAGAATCCTTCAAAAAATTCCTGGATCCAGACGGTGATCCGGATCACTTCCAAAATCTAATCATTTGTTCCTTATCCCCATCTGGACAATCCCTGAAAATTTCATCAAAATCCGTCTGTAACTTTTAGAGTTATTTTGGAAACCAACAGACAAACCCCGGCAAAAACATAACAGCATGAACAAATACAGTGTATTTCCTGTCTGTCTGTATCAGAAGGTAATAAAAAAAGTCACATAATCACACAATTAGCACCTTATGTAGGTCTTTATCTCTTTATGAGGGCCATGTCCTTTTAATTTCTGCTTAAATTAAGCATGTTCAGAGGAGTCAGGCAATATGGTTACACCTCACTGAGGCCCCCTGTGGGCTAATTAGGAGACCTCTGTGGATGCAGAGAAGATACAGAATTAGAGGGATTTCCATCCTTTCATCAGGGTGGCAAGAGAGATAACGGCCTCCTGCCAGAGTTGGGCTTCGTGGTTGGGCACTGCACTAGCTAGCATTAGCCAGGATGGCAGTGTGGCAGGCTAATGGGAAACTAATTAGCTTAAGCTCTGGCATGGGAGACAGTGGGCCGAGTGCATCCAGCAAGATCAAAAAACCCAAGATGGGTTTGAAGCTTCAGTCTGCAATCGGATGTGCTCCTTGGCCTTCTGACAACCCTGGGCTTTGTTGAAAGGCTATAAGAGACTTTATAGGGCTTAGAAGAGTGCGCTTAAATGAGTCGGGCTGCTCCAGTGTGTAATGACTGAGGTGAAGTGGATATTACACTGAAATGCAGGGATGAATATAAATGACTGTTTTGGAAGAATTACCCCTGACAAGGTCAGCTATCAAGTTCACTTGTTTATTCCCACTCACGATGCATCAGTAAGAAATAATAATCAGTAATCTGGATATTTGCGACTAACAAACACTCTAGTGATGTCTTTAGTGCAGTGATTTGACTGCTTACCTCACTCTCTCAGTTGTCTGCACTGATGGCAGCTCTACGGTCACCATACCGTCTGAGTTGGTCTTGCCAATCAGGTAGGGTTTGGTGCGGAGAATGTCCGGAGCTGTCATGGTGGACACGCGGTGCTGGAGACCTCCGGCGCTGTTACCGCGATTGGTCAAGAGGAAGGAATACTGCGTCTCAGGCTGAAGACCCGTGATCAGCTTCTGCGTTAGCTTCCCATCCACCTCCACACTCTGTCCGTTATCGTAGAGGATCTGGAAACAGATCAGTTGATGTATCACGCCAACACTGTACTAATACATCACATCAGCTGTATGTTCGTTTTAGGTATTTCTTATAGACTATTGTGATAAACAGAGTAATGTGATATTTAGCTTGGCGTTGCTCACAGTGAAAGGCTGAGCAGGGTTGTAGGTGTCTGGAATTTCCCATGTCAGCAACACTGATGTCTTCATGGCAGCTTTCACGTGAAAATTTTTTGCAAACACTGCTAAAAGAAAGGGGGAGCGGGTGATTTAGACACAAAACATCTTTTCTTTTGTCATCCTCTGCCAATGGTCCTCACACCAGAGCTTACCTGATAATGCCTCCCATCAAAACCCGGCTGAAAAGCAGTACTACTCTGAACTCTGAGCACTGTCCTCTTACCTTCTTACCAACACCAACTCTTAAAATTAATGACTGAGCTTTGCTTAACTGACAAGACACAAAAGACATACATACTTACTCCATGTGAGTTTCTTAAATAATTCTTAGAGAAAAAGACTAAGGATTGGGCAGTATGTTAACACCCAAGTCTTCTGGTTGAGTCCATACTTTGTCAACTTCTGCCTTTTGAGGCTTTCAGAGGAAGTTGCTGTGGTTGGATAGGGCTGAGCAGGGAAAGGTTGATTTTAAAAGGGAAAGGGCAAAGAAAGTTCAGGGACTGGTCCTACCTTGATCCACAGGCTGTGTCCTGAATTGGACACTTGGGCTATAGGGACCAGAGCCCTTGCTGGTGAAGGCACACATTTTAATATCATAAGTGGTATCTGGCCTAAGGCCATCCAGGTTGACGGTTGATTCCGGGGCGGTGATGAAGAGTTCGGAGGGACTGCGTGGGCTGTTGATGTCCTTATACTGCAGAGCGTATTTCACTATTTGGCCGTTTCGCTCTGCCAGCAAAACAGGTTGCCAGCTGACCTGAATGGTGGAGGTGGTGGCGCCCTCCGCTGTAATGCTCTGAGGGTAGCCGCTGGGAACGTCCTCATTGGTGGTCACTTCTTTGACCGTCTCTTCACCAAAGCCCACCTTGTTGCGTGCTGAAAGGCGGAAAGTGTATGAGGCTCCCTTATGGATCTCTTTGGTTGTGTAGTGGTTCTCCCGCTCAGGGAACTCAATGACAGTCAGTGGGTCCACATCTTTGCGGCCAAAGCGAAGGCGATAGCCTTGCAGGGGCCCATGGGTGACTGCTGGGGGATGCCACTGGAGGAGAGCTGTTCCCATGTTGGTTGTACTGACCATAAGCCGAGGTTTATCAGGAACTAATAGCAGCATGGGAGAAAAGGATTACTTGTTAAAAAAACAGGGAGATTTGCAGTAGACAAACACTCATTATTCGTCATGTGTCTTTTGTTGTGGCACAACACTGTCAAAAGAAATGAGTCTAAAAGTTGAACTCTGGTGCCTGGATTTTCTTTTTTTGTCTTCATTCTCACTGCATTTTTATTTTAAGTGCCTACAGCATTGTCATGTCATACCCGTGGGTAAGAGTTATTGCTCCTAATGAGACAGCAATTAGCTGCATTCACACTTTACACATGTGCACTGACAAGTGTGAATAGTACTTGGCATAGTGCATAATGCTTTTTTTCCTTATTAGGTGCAATTTTATAGCCTTGCGAAGCTGAAACTGGTTTTTTTTTTATATATTGAAACATGTGGTGCATCAGTAGAGAAACACAAGAGGATCGTCAGCAGTGGTGGTCACATTACCTGCGCCAGTGGTGGTGATCAGTTTGGGCTTGCTGCGTGCACCGTCGCCCTTTGTGGTGTAGGCTGCCACGGTGACCGAGTACGTGGTCTCAGCCTGCAGCTCTGTGATGATCATTTCCTGTAAAGATGCAGAACATCAGTTACAGGACACTCATTTTCTGATTTGCAGATATCACCAAGCAGAGAGATGTGGGATGTGATATGACTATAATCATCATTAACCAACAGATTCTCTCAGCAGGATAGTGCTGATAAGCTTTAGTTAATCAGTATGTTGCTAAAGAAAAGTAGGTTCATTATATATACCGAAATGCAGTTTGATCCATTTATTTTAAATTTCCTAATCATTGGTAAACATTACAATCATACTGTAATCATGTTTGAGGAATATGCCACAATGTGTACAACATTTATACTCACATGTTCAGTTGCATCATCATATTCCCACTGATCATGATTTCAGAATATGAAGAGAAAAGAGAGACAAATCAGTCAGGCAATAATCACTGATGAGGAAAAACATGCATGCAAAGTTCGTCTGCAGCCACCAAATACATATGTTTATTGATTCAAAGTTCAATGACTGATCTAATGAAAAATAGTTATTTCTAACTTCCAAATAAAAAACTTTGCTGTGTAAAAGCGAGAAACGATACTGTGTGTGTGAGAGATGAGGTTTCTAGCTGAAGAGGGTGTTGTACCTGGGCATCATCAATCAGGATGTCCTTGATGACTGGCTGTCCTGTGGGCTCCCCATTAACCATCCTGACATAGTGCACCTGGTACCCTCGGATCTGACCGTGCTGCTTGGTGGGCATCGGTGAACGCCAGATCACTTTAATTGATGAGGAGTTGACAGCCTCCACCTCAACTTTACGAGGTGGCCCGCTAGGAACTGGAGGAACACCATGGGATAGAAGAAAAGAGGTCAAAATTATGGAGAACCCCTTCACCCTCTTTTTTTTTTTTTTTTTTTTTTTTAAATCTTGCCCAAAGCCGTGGCGCAAAATGCTGCAGTGACAAAAAAAATCACAAAAGTGCAGCAAACCGCAACAAGCACTGCATGACATCAATATTTCAACAATGGTAAGGGGGGGAAAAAAACAACAGCAAAAACAGGTCTGACAACTGACCTAATCTTGAAACATTAAAAATGGGTAGAGTGGATTTTAAAAACATGGAATAAAAATGTGCTTTGCCAAAATAGAAAAATGGAGCCAAAGGGGGCTTCAAGACTTTCAAATGCTTGAAGCGCTGCAAGAATTTTGGCTATGGAGCAAGTAAAAAAAATGAATAAAAATATGATTTTACCACATGAGGGGACAAAAAAATACATATTAGGAAAAAAAAAAATGGCCTTCAAAAATAAAAATCTTCCACCTTTTGTTATTCCCACTGTCCAGAACTTGTCAAGTTCCTTAAAAATATTCATAAAAATTCTGCCGTTAAAAAAAAAAAGCAAAAGAAAAACTGTAGTTTCAAAAAAATGACAGTTGGGACTGGAAGTTGGAGGCCTGCAGCTGAAAATGCCATACCATGTGTTGAAATTGAGCAGCGTAGGGGGTGAAAAAATCCCCAAAAAAGGTGCTTACGAGAGTCAGAGTTTGAGTGAAAAATAAAAAATAATAAAAAAGCGCATTGTCCGTAATGGGGCTGAAAGTACTGAGTTGTGACAGTCATATTTAGAAGCAGGCAGAGGGGGAAGAAAAGAAGAGGGCATTGTAGAAAGAGGCAAGGTGGTTAGTATTTGATGGGGTAGGTTAAGAGGGGTAGACTGGATTTGCAGCTGGAGCTTTGTTTGAGCGAACACATACCATCCTCCTCTGTGCGGATGAGCAGTGGCAGGCTCTCCGGTCCTGCCCCAACATCTGTATAAGCAGTGACCGTCACACGGTACTCAGTCCATTTTTCCAAATTTTCCAAAAGGTACTGGGAGTCCTCCGGAGGGATGCTGGAGATTTGACGTGCGGCAGTGTCCTCCCCTTCGGTCGCTGCATAGTCGATGGTGTATTGCGTTATGATCCCGTTTTGTAATTCCACTGGGGGTGGCCGCCAACTTACCAGGATGTTGGTGGAGCTGGGGCTATAGCACTTGACTTCCTGAGGCGGGCCCGAGGGTTCTGGTTGGTGGGTTGTTGTTGTATTTGGAGCAGGGTTTTGTTGTTGTTGTTGTTGTTGTTGTTTTGTTTGGTGAGGCCATTCATTGCGTTTGGGTTTTTGAGCGCAGTTTCAGTTTTTGTTTTGATCGGGGTGATGATGGTAGAATTGACCAAACAAGGGGATAAAAAAAAGAAAAGGGGAAATAAAATGATACAAAATGAGGATAAAAGCACAAGGACTCATGTGGGTAAATCAAAAGTATTCAAACTCAGTGAAACGTCACAAATAAAGACGAAACTAAAGGCAAAGACGAACACAAAAGTGTACACACTGATGATGAATGGGAGGTGTTGATTGGAGGACAGCTTTACCATATGTAACCTACCTTTGTCATGAAAAAATAAATCATAAAAACAAAGGGAAACAAGAGTCACATATCCTACTACACCTAAAACTCCTAAATCCCTTGATTCTTAAATGAAAACGTAATCCAAAGGACTTCAATCAGTTAAACCATTCCAAAAAATAAACCTAGTAATAACTCAGACAAATTTGGCAAGCAGTTACCATCAATCCAAAAACATAAAGGTTGATGCTGCAACTAGTTTGAAATAGAAAAATGTTGTATTTGTCACCAACCTTTCCGAAGCCTGTTGGTTTGTGGTAAAAGCCTGATTGTACAACAGAGAACTTCCCAAGGAGACATGACTGATTTATTAGAGTCTGATAACATTTGCATGCACTTTGAACTTTTACCTCAGGACATACATCTGGGCAGAGTTGGATCTTTTAAGCTGTTTATACTCACCTGATCTCTGCCCTTGTCTTTCAGAGACCTCTGACTTATGTTCAATGCCAAAAAATCAAACCCAATTTTTTTGTTTGTTTATGGGAAATCTGTGACTAGTAATCAAAATAAGGCTGCAGTTAATTTTGATTCATTTTGTCATAAACAACACAATCCAATTCTTTAAGTCTTTTATCTTTGTCATAAATCTGAGGTCTCTTGAGTGGAAATATTCCTAACTACAAAGGCTGCTTTTGAGCTTTCTATGATATTATTACTCAAAAACATTCTTGTTTGTGATTAGATTTGTGTATTAATGTGACAATTTCTTCAAGAAAGTGGGAAAATCCCTTTGACGTCCAAAGAATTGGTTGTTGCCACATAGAAAGCTCAGTCTCAAAAACTTTTCTCTGCTTTTGTTTTTGGCTGACATGCAATGTCAGGAGACAAGGCTTCCTAAAGGCCGGCGATGCCCTTTCATTCATAAAAAAAATGGTGCAGATGTGGGCATTCGTATAAATAATTCAGAGCTTTATCATTCATTTAATTCAGTTTTTGCACAACAAAGGTGAAGCCTGGTAGTTGTCCTAACCTTGTCTCCCGACTTCACAGGAAAGCCCGGGTACACTGTCCATGCAACCTTTTCAAAGTGAACACTGCATGGTCAGGTAGACGTCATAACACTTATTTACTATTCTAAATGTTTACATCTTTGCTATTTTCAAATGCATCAAATGTTTAAAGTAAAAAATCTTATTTGCTTTATCTGTAGCTCAGTAGGACCTTCCTGACATTTTTGTCATTTTTTTTTGTGTGTGTTTGGGATTTCGTAGCACACGTAAAAAAAATAAATAAATAAAATTCGAATGCATTTGAAAATGTTTTTCTCTTCCCAGATAGTTTAAACTCTGTCAGATAAGGAAGAAGACCTACGTGTCTGTGGAGTTTCTGCAGAGATCTCATTGGTGTAAGCTCCAACTCCATGTTTACTACGGGCTGCCAGTCGGAAAGTGTAAGTAGTGAAGGGCTTCAAGTCCTTCAGTAGATATGTTGTTGTCGGCTCGAAGCTGATTTGTTTCTGTGGAGAAACATTGGCATTGTCACAGTTAATACAAGAACAGGAAGTTTGTACAATCATCAATGAATATCCCATGAATATAAACACACTGTCCTTTCAAATGTAATAAAGAAGTTAGAGATAATTCATACACTCAGCCTTTGATCTTTAAATGTCCCGCATCAGGCTAATACATACAAATTACCGTATTTTCCAGACTATAAGCCACTAAACACCGGTGTGGCTCATGTATCGGCACGAAGCTCGTTAGCTTTTTACAAGCTAGCAAGCTCCGTGCTGCTGATACATTTAGCCTCGTCACATCAGACCCGGTCAGAGTGGACCACATGAAACTGTTCGAATAAATTCAAAAGCGGCTTATAGACAGGTGCACTATAGTCTGGAAAATACGGTAATTTAATTCTTTGTGTTAGCTAGCAAAAAAAAACCCTCTGTAACCCCATAACACTATATTCAAAATTGATAACAGTCCCATTCTTGTCTGTGATTCAGGCCATTTCATAACTTATTACAGATTTCAAATGGTGTGGTATTGAAAAAATAATTACCTCCTCTTTGTCGTCTCTCTTTCTGTACATCAGTTCGTATCCTGTGACTTGATTTTCCTGGCCAGTCTGTGCTGGGGCGATCCATGACAGTAAAATACTTGTTTCTGATTTGGCTTCTCCTTTGAAGTCGGTTGGTTGGGAGGGAACTGAAAGTGAAGAGATGAATTCATTACCCTCCACATCCTGCCAGTATTCACCCCTGATGCCACTTAGTGGTTGAGTTTTTGCAACAGCGTCACTATTGTACTATTGTACTACACTGTACTTGCAGTTACTAAAAACACAACTTGATGTTTTCATAAGCTGTTTGAGAATTTCTCGTTCTTGGTTCGTTTTCCCGGATGAAAAAAGTCCTTCATGAGAAAGTGAAGTCTTAGCAGACAGCCTGAAGATGTTTGTGTGTTCACAGCTCTGGTTAACAACTGTAACCCACTAATTAGGATCAGTGGCTAAGAAAAAAAAAAAAAACGTAGCTGCAAATATTCTTGTGACACTTTCAGTTTAATTGTGGAGTACGATTTTTTTGATTGTGTCAGCTTGTACGCTGAAAACAAACCCACCTCCGGTCTTGGCGATGATTTGAAGGTCTGGAGAAAGAGGTCCATCGCCCACCGAGGTGTAAGCCAAAACCTTGATGTAGTAGGTCTTATTGGGGATGAGGCCCTGGATAGTAACGTAGTTAGATCCCCGAACTATCTGCTTGTCCCAGAGGTTGACGTGTTGGGCCGAATCCATGGTGTAGTAGACCCTGTAGCCCATGATCTGCCCGTTGGCCTCCTCCGGCTCGTCCCACTGGATGACAGCTGTGGTGGCGCTCATCATGTGACCTCGGACCTGCCTCGGCGCCGTGCTGGGTGCCTGTTCAGCTGTTTTGGCCTCGATGCTCTCGCTGGGTGGCCCTCGTCCGATGTTGTTTACCGCCACCACCCGAAACTCGTAGTCAGAGTAGGGGCTGAGGCCGCCCACACTGTATCTGGTGGTGGCCACGCCGTCAATCTCCTTGTACAAGTCGTCGGAGTATTTGGACTTGTGCTGGATGATGTAGTAGGACACAGGTTCAGGATTGCCAGAGTCCCAAGTCAATGTTATGCTGGTGGCTGTGCGCTCCGTCACTACAGGGATGCCGGGAGCCTTGGGCAACGCTGCGAGGATAATTATTACATAAACATAAAAAAACAGTTCAATATATGGCAAACATTTCAAGGATATACCTGTGTACAGTCATTAATTTTATCCTGCAAGTCATAGAGACTTTATTTGAATTTGTTGCTTATATATTGAAAACACTTATTTACCAGTCCATTGCATATAATCCAGATGATAAACAGTAGATCAGGAGGCATAGGAGACTCATATCTTGTGTTTTCTATGAGTTAGTCTTACTATTATTTTCTACATTTGGTCAAAAAAAGAAAAAGATGCATATGAACTAATGTGTGAGATTATATTCTTCTATATTTCATGTTCAGCATTTAAACCCGGGTGTTGTTGTTAATCTTAAATTTCCCAGTGTTTATCACTTTAATAATTAAACAGGTAAATTTATTGCTTTAATTCTCTACGTTGTGGCGCATGGCAAAAGATATCAGGGCCATATATTGTCTTTATATGCCATCTGAAGTATGCTTCTGGGGGAGCTCCTGCCAGACTGTTATATTGTGACTAATATCTCTGTTATGTCTTGGAAAAACAAAGCCGAGCGTGTGTGTGTGTGTGTGTGTGAGTCAGTCCCTGGTGTGCACGTGAACATGGCGACACCAATCTGGGATATCTTTCTGGTACGCTGCAGTGTAGATATGATTACACTCAGATAAGTACCATGTCTACAGAGGACACCAAACAATGCTCGGTGCGTTTCACCCTCCACCACCCTCCCGCCGCCCCACCCTGCATCTCTCCAGCAGAAATGGCGAGCTGGTGGCTCCGCAGCTCTCCAGCTGAGAGATAAGCACTTTACTATATTCTCAATCTGGCATCTAATGCACTGAGGCTGGTGCCAGGGCTTGTCTAAAGCTTTAAGGAATCCTCTACAGATGACTTATCGTGGCAGTGAGAGGTGAATACATTCCTTTAAAGCACAGCCGGTTGTCTCTTCTCGGGTATTTTACGAATAACAAACACTAGCCGCAAACCCAAATGCATATTTTGAGAAAAGGGTTACAACTGAACTCGCCTCTAGCCTTGGTATTTCTACTGAAATTAATGAAAAAGAAGAATAAGAAGCACCTTTTACTGTTATCTGTGCCACAGCCTCTATTACCCCGAGGGTTGACATGGCCACACAGGTGTAGTTGGCCGACTGCCGGACGTCTGTAAGCTCCAAGACGTTGCGTCCAATGGGCATGTCGTCCTCCGGCGTCAGGTCCTCAGCACCCAGCATCCACTTGACATATGGCATGGGAGAGCCCACTGCTACGCATGTGATATTGACACTGCCGCCTGGCATGATCTCATTGTCTGTAGGTGGAATGGAGAATCGTGGTGGCACCCGGCGAACTGAAAAAAGACCAAACAGTGTGTGTAAGCCAGACAGGAAGTGGAGCGACTTCACCTTTAAAAAAAGAAATGTAAAGCTAATTGTTGAATATTGATGCATTGTTCTTAACTGTAGCATTAACCTGGAGTCTGTTTACATGTGGGTGAATTATAAAGGCTAAAAAAACACATTTTAAACACATTTGATTCAAGATTTCGAGGCGAATGGGTTAACACCACCACGATCAACATGCACAAATAACTGCATCACCATCGGTACAGATGTACAGAACTGCACAAGGTGCTGGAGCAGCACTCCACAGTTGTATGCAAGGAAACAACTTTTCAGCTGCGCACTTCCAGCTGATGTGAGATAATGTGCCCGCATCACATCCTCACATCACACTGACAGAGAAACAAATAAATACACTTGAGAAGTTGCAACACAGAGGAATGATGTTTTCTGTACTTTTCAGGCTCAGTCCAAAATCAACAAAACAGAAATAAATGAGGGCTGTCAAATGTTATGCATTCATACTCTGATCAGGAAGAACTATGAAGAACAGACATTTTCTGTGTTTGTCTGACTTCTTCTCTACATGTACAGTACAAATAAATGACAAAAACTACCGTATTTTCTGGACTATAAGCCGCTACTTTTTTCCGACGCTTTGAACTTAAACACCGGTGTTTCTCACGTATTGGCAGCATGAAGCTCGTTAGCTTTTTACAAGCTAGCAAGCTCCGTGCCGCCGATACATTTAGCGTCGTCACATCAGACCCGGTCAGAGTGGACCACATGAAACTGTTCAAATAAATTCAATAGCGGCTTATAGACAGGTGTGCTCAATAGTCGGGAAAATACGGTTTTAGCCAAAAAATACAAATTTGCAGGATTTTAAATACAATATATGTTAATGTGAAATAATCAAATTAAACTAAGCCATGTTAATGCATTGCATTTGACAGTTCTTGTGGATACATATTCTTCAAAAAACAAACAAAAAAAAAATACAATTTCAAAGAAAACATTACATTTTCAAAGTGAACTTAAATGTATAACATCCATAATACACATGGACGACTTCAGGGTCTTTTGGAGGAGGGTCCATCATGCATA
>OOFC01029749.1:0-14835 GCA_900323345.1 Pseudochromis fuscus | reverse complement strand
TCTCACTTCAACATGTTTCCCTCATTGCTGGTTGACTGCTCTTTTCTTTAGACTAAACATGGTATTATCCTCAAAGTTTGAGTTGAGCATGAGAACAAGTTCACATAATTTACACTGGACAACACTGACACCACCTCTCTTGTGTTCACCTCGCCCACTCAAATCAGTTGTTTTTTTTGTATTCTCCTGTAAAATCTGTATCTATCTGTATCTAACCTGTTGCATCATCACCTGCGTCCTGAAAAATGAGAACCTAACGACACACGACCAGTGAGGCAATTATACACTGCACATAGTGATGGACAATGTAGCCCATCTCAATAATGAGGCCAATGCACAGGTGATAAAACCTGCAATACCACCGATGGCCACTAGATTTTGGCTCTGATAGAACTCTGGCTTCAATTGACTTTAATACAAAATCATAATATTTAATCATGAAATACTCAGTCAATACACGTTTTTCAGAAGTAATTCTGAAGTCATTAACTAAAGTCAGTTCTCTTTTCCAAGATATTAGTCTTCAAAAACAGGAAGATTTAGGGGCGTGGTTAGCTTGATTGACAGGTCTGCTCTCCAATCAGATCAGATCTGATCTCCAGTCTCATACACACTGGGCTGAGTCCTTGGGTTCAAGGGTCAGACCCACCTCCTCACTCCTCCCTTCATGCCCAAATATGGTCACTTCTGGCTCCAAACACCCAACATGGCGACGTTCAGATACCAGACTCCTGACTAGCTTTGTCCATTCTATAAAAAGTGTGTGGACACAATCAGGTCCACAATCCAACTCAGTCCAACTCGTACTTTTATTCACAGTGAGCTTTTCACTTTCACAGCAGCTCTCCAATAAGGTTACCCCTCCTCTTCTCCATCTGTTGACACAAACACCATTCACAGCCTGTTCTGACAGATTATTTATCACTGAAGCACATAAACAAACGGCGGTGGCCCGAAATGATTTAGCGGGGTGTCCCTCTGTGAGTCATTATTATGCTAATCAGCGTATATTGTGCTGCTGCTCTGTATGTTGTTATGCCTTGTTGGCCAAACTGACTGCAATTAGATGAGACAACGTTTTATTTTTCCTCAAGTACAATAAATGTGAATAAGGAAATGTTTAGAGAAAGGAAAATGATTGTTGATTTTTTTTCGGCTGCATGCTCAAGAGTCACAAATGACAGAGGAGAGTTCACCACAGGAAGTGTTTA
Source organism: Pseudochromis fuscus (assembly GCA_900323345.1). Lineage (NCBI taxonomy): Eukaryota > Metazoa > Chordata > Actinopteri > Pseudochromidae > Pseudochromis > Pseudochromis fuscus. The sequence continues at coordinate 13,624 of OOFC01029749.1, read as the reverse complement.
CATTGCAATTTTCCAAATGGTGTTTACACAAAGCGTTTTATTTGTGATTGAGCTCAGGACAGCTGACACATTTCAGCAGAGCTCCAGTCTACACTATTAAACAAATGCAAATCACTCTGAATGTTTTGACTCTTCATTGAACTTAGACATTAGACATTTTTGTGTCATTTCACAGACCACATGCATAATTATTAAACACAATAGATTGACTTTTATTCTCTCTCCTCTATCCGCAGCCATCAAGGTGAACTGTCAGGGATCATGTGGGATCTCCAGCAAAATGAACGACGCCTCGTGGAACCTGGAGGAGCAGTACTTCAACAGCACGCTGTCTGTTGCTGACAAAGGTGATCACAACAAGTCACATCGCATTGTCTTTTCACCGGGGGGTGTTTTTTGGAGTTACACTTCAGTACACAGGCGGTTTTGGTGGCATCACAGAGAACTGAACTGAGAGTCTCATCTCAAACCAAACATCACATGTCAAACAAAATAAGATGAATACATGGACTGTTATACTCCTAATCTTCATAATAAGAGGGGTATCATACTTCTTAAAAGGTTAGTCCACGTCCGATCTCCAGCAAACTGTCAGATTATCATCTTGCATATTTGTAGATTTTCAACCAAATCCATTGAGTTGTGACAAAGTCGTGAATTTTACCAGAAGAACACAAACATGTGACTGTTTTCAGTTTTTACCTCCCACTTCCTCCTTCTTCTGGTGGTGTTTTACAGCCCCCTACTTGTAGCATTTGCCTGTTTATAAGAGATAAAATATTTACTGGGAATTTAGTGGTTTTTTTTGTTTCTTTTTTACCAAAACATGTTCATTTGTTACTTAATAGCACCCTATCTCTCAAAAACCAACCAAACAAACCTCTGGAGGTGAAAGTCGTTGGTGGAGGTCATCATCCAACTCATCTGCACCACAGTGAATGAAACCAATGACTCCCTGAAAGTTAGGGAAACTACTCAAAAGCCCTTCACAGCCTATACATGATGAAAATATTGTTCTTTAACATCACTTTTTCAGTTTATATGACTGTGCTGATGTGTTGCTGACATCCTGTATATGAACCACATTTATCGCCCTCCTCTGAGACCACTTAACTGACAGAACAGACACATCCCTGTCATAACAACACTGTATGACGGGACTGAACGCTCCCCACCTTTCAACTCTTTGGATTTTATGGGAAATCTGCCGGAACAGGCTTAATCTCACAATGGCAGCAGCAGGTTTGCGCAGCCCTGAAGTGAAGAGTTAAAACCTCAATCAGTCAGAGTAATAGACCCCTGCAGGGATCATCCAGGCTGCCTCTCTGCATGCTGCCTTTCAGAGGTTGAGACACAGTCATCAGTGTCCAGGAGGGTCTGATGAGGAGGTGGGACATGGTCCACAGAGGAGCATCAGTTTGTGTGTATCACCGTGTCGTGCTGCACAGAGATCTGGCTCGGAAATGAGAGCTTACAGGACCTTTTGTTGTGAGGCTGATCTTCCACTGTTGTATATGTGGCTTATCCTGCCCCCAGGCAGAAGGTGAAATGTGTCATGCTTGCATAAAAACTGTTGTAAATGCAAATAACACAGTGGAACTTAATGGCAGTCATTAGAGCATGTAATCCACACTGGTTAAAAAGAGTTAAACTAGGTCAATGTTTAACTGTCAGGACAGTGTTGTGAACACAGACTGCTGGGAAGTACTACACTTAAACAAGTACTGGACTTACAAATGCTGGTACTTGTTTTGATTATATACTACTTTGATGACATTTCAGTCATAGTTATTATAGATTAAGCTATCCAATTACATGTAAGCCACCTCAACTTACTTTGACCAGCTCTATTTTTTAAATACACATTATTAGCTAATGTATCAAAACCCCATAATACAATCTAACGTATGTCAAATATAGAGTAGTAGAGTAGAGTAAATGGGCTTAAAGTGGCACCAGGGTAGATTTACACTTGGGTTGCCCCATTTTCTCCTTCTTGACTTTTAATATATTTACATGAAATATTTTACAGAAGTACGATTTTCAATGCAGGATTTTAACTTTAAAAGGTTAAAATACTTGTTTACTGTTTTGTAGATGAAAGCCAAAAGCCACTTTAGCTTTATTTGTATTGAAATATTGTTTAAAAACTGTCATTTTTTTCCTCTGAAAAGTATTATTTATGATAATTATTTATAATTATTGGCAGTGAGTGGATTACCAGAGAGTTAGCTTCTAGATGTTGAAGTATTTTGTGTGCGACTGGCTACATTTCACCTGTGGTATATTGTATATTATATAATGTCAGTACATGGAAACCAAACTATCTGCATTGCTGGACACTACTAGTTACAAAGGAAACACTTTTGGGTGTGTATGATTTGATTGAACCAACCTTTTAATTTCAAAATTGACCTGTGAATAAACTGAAACATATTCATAAAACAAAGAAGTATTTAATCTGTTCTTATCTAACTGTGCTCTGTGCTTCTTACATATCTGCTGTGCTTGTCTGTTTTATCCTATGTTCTCATTATGAATCTAAAACAGCTTGAATTCATATAGTTTGACCCCTGATGATGTCAAACTATGCGAACAAGACTACTATATATATATTATATCACACCAGCTCTATAACAGCGTGTGAAAATTAGTCTCCTGAAGAAGGAGCTGATTGCTCCAAATGAACCAACAGACACAAACCTGAACCTGAACCTGCCTCACACAGTAACATTCAGACCTGTGGGCAAACTATTTTATGAGCTTCTGTGTGAATGGTGCATAAGTACAGATGTTGTGCAAGTGCAAGAGTGCCAAATGGGCAGTATAATTATATTGAAGAGGACCTGTCATGCTTTGCCATGTTTTCTGTACAGTGTTGACACTACACATGGTCACAGTTTCAGATCCTGAGGTGAAGTGATGTTCAGGTGATCTCTGTGAGAAAAGCCTGATGTACAAATGTCGACAGAGGATGAAACGAGTGACTGCGTAAATGGCTATATAGATAAATAATGACTTTTTTGAATGTTGTTAATCTCTGCAAATCTACTCTAGAGGAGGCCAAGACTGTTGATATAAAGCTGGGAATGAGGATAATAGGCCCTCTTTAAACTTTCAGCCAGGTCAATACTCCCAGAAACAGTTAGGCTGAGTGTCAAACCTTTCTTTTGTTTATTCTTTAATCCACACTGTTGATTTAAGTTTTTAAAAATAATAAAGTTATTATGCAGCTGTTTCTCTGTTTTGGTTAAATAGCTTTTGTTAAATGAAACAGGGTTCATTTACTTATTGATATTTAGTGGAAAATGAGCAGGATTGGTCTGATATTGACACTGAAACCCAGGTATTGCTTCAGTGCCAAAAAATGATGAAGTGAACTAAACCCTGAATAACATAACAAAGAGTACACACTGTCAATCACTAGCAAGCAGCTGTCATTGATAGAGTGCAGTTTTTAAAAATAATACCCAAATGAAAAAACCTCAATATACTGGCAAAATACTAAAGTCACAAAGGCATTTTAAGCAATATTAAAACTTATTAAACACCTCACTACCCACATAGTGTAGTGTAAAACACCAGGCACACTCCAAACGGAGGAGGACATAAATAATTCATGACACACCCTCGCTCTGCTCCCCTTTATCTCTGCCAGTTTTCCGTATCCCATTCTCTTCCGAAAATGGGCTGCTTTGCCCCCAAGGGCCAAGCAACGTGGGGAGAGCGAGACAGGAAGGGTGACAGAAGATCACCGAGCATGCACACACACACACACACACACACACACACACACACACGCTCTTTGACAAAGCATGCGGCGTTCGCTGTGGCTGACTGATAATGTGGTATGCCACAGATGCTTGACGGTTAGAGGAGTGAAGACCAGTGATGTCAGCGTCCGCTCTTCATCCTGTCACTGTTCTCGCCTAATGACCTTCAGGAAATCAGGATCTCCCTCCCACTGCTGCCGTGCGATTGTGGTTCCACTGGAGACTGGTTTCACACGCTGGCAGCTTTATATTTAGACCCTGCTTATGGCAGAACCACTGTAGGATTTCCAGGTTTTATTGTTTACATTACCCACTGAAAGCCTCTGCATAGACAGCTTTTCTATGTCATCATGAGGAAAAATGTCTTTGAACCTGGACTGTGTTTTTACTCAGTAGGTCACCAGTCCCTGTATTAATGTGGGATTTTAAATTATATTTGTTGTACTTACCTTGGGCAGAGAGTTTTCCTCTGTATGGCTTTGTTTGTTTGTTCGCATCATTACAGAAAAATGTAGGAGCTTATCTCAGTTGCATTTTTTGAGAGATAGGATATTACCCAAGGAACAAATGAAAACATTTTGGGAAAGATCAGAGGATGGGATCCTGTCTGACAACATATCTATCTCTCATAACTGATAAATGTTTTAACAAGATAGTGTTGACGGCAGCTGTGTTCAGTCTATAGCAGCAGTGCAGTTGGATTATTCCTTGGCAGAGGTTTGTGCTCTCCAAGTGCTTTCTAGTGTAAATTATTTTTTAAATACCGTATTTTCCGGACTATAAGCCACTTCTTTTTTCCAACGCTTTGAACCCTGCAGCTTAAACACTGGTGTGGCTCATGTATCAGCGGCACAAGCTAGCAAGCTCTGTGCCGCTGATACATTTAGCCTCGTCACATCAGACCCGGTCAGAGTGGACCACATGAAACTGTTCGAATAAATTCAATAGCAGCTTATAGACAGGTGCGCTCAATAGTCTGGTAAATACAGTAATTACTTCACAGGATTGTATCTGCACTATCTACCTCCTCATCAACAAGGGTTAACTTGGCTGCACGGTGCAGGTTTACAGCATGATCGCACAGTGTCAGCACACACCCCCCTGCAAACTTGGACTAATGGAAAAAAGTTGTGGCCGTCCTTAATGAGGGGAGACATGTTGCTGTCTGGAAGAATTTAATTGGGCTGTCAGCTCATCTGGAGAATTAATAAGGTGGTGTGCTATGTATCTGAGTGTGACAGAAAGGCCCTCATTGGTTCCTTATGCTCTGGTTATCAATTGAACTGAGCTTGTGAAGTAAACAACATGTAATTGATAAGATGCATAATGAGAAGATGAGTTGATAGCTGCTGATTACAGAGCTGCAGATGAGAGGATTTCTCAGACCCAGGCCTTAATTTTCATTTTAGATTTAGCTTTGAGATATCTGACAACTTTGTGAAAGTGAAAATTGGTGTTTACAAAGCATAATTGAAAAATTGAGATCTAGTGGCCTGGTATGTTTTAAAAAAAAACCCTCGCAGAGTAGTTCAAACACAACATTAGAATATTAAAATTGCCTTGTGGGTGAAACACTTCCTGTGTGAGAACTGCAAACACTGTAACACCAGAACAATGTGTGAAGAACTGATTAAAGAGTTTCTGTGAAAAACAATATTCAGAGAAAATGTACTTTTAGAGTCTTTTTTCAAAACTCCTCTTTATACTTCAGAGCACTCCCTGATCCTCACAAGGTTTCAGTGAGGTCTGCTTCGTCTTATCCTGCGTCGGGTGATAACATCAGAAACTCAAAGTGAGCAGACTCATACCGTTGCACTGCAGTTCGATTAGCGTCTGAAAAGTTTAGTTTCTTTTCTGAGTTGCCTCAAGTTATGTTTCTCTTCTGATCCTGATTACTTATGTGAACATCTCTCAAGGACAGGTATTAAAATATTCTTTGTTTTTCTGTGTTGTTATTTCCCATGAAAAGAACACCAACATTTCCTGTGGAGCTTAAGCACTTAAACTGGTTCCTCTGTGCCACTGAGCTTGGTTGCTGTCCTAAAGCCATTAAAAAGACATCAGTGACTTACATCTTCAGGCCTGAGTGACGCAGACAGGATGTAGATACAGGATTGTTGTTGTTTTAGGTCTTTTCATGTGATTTGATGGACATGAAAACTCTAAATCTTGGTGCAGTGATGGAGCAGGAAAACACAGCGAGGCTTAGCTCGGTCACTGCTGGTTAATCATTGTTCACTTTTGCTGAGAGAACATCGAACTTTTGCCAGGTGCTGTTACAAACCCGACGGTTTTTATCACTTCCCGTGACGCTGGCTGATTGGTTTCAGTCGCCAGTTTCCTTCACAACAAAAGACGACATGTGAGCTCGCTTGTCTTTGAGCAACAAAGCCTGTTTGTCTCAGAAACTCCATCCCACTGGGAAAGTAGGGTGAGGCCCACAGGTGCGACGCTTCACTGGGACGTCTAAGAGGGATAGGAGAATCAAAATAAACACAATCATTCACACACAAACCAGAAGAAAACTGTGAAGGTGATTTGCATTTTGTACTTTTCGGTTTCTGTCTGTTGTGTAGCTGATGAACTCTCGTGTCTTACAGGAACTCTGTCGGCGGGTGAACACAGTTTCCCTTTCCAGTTTCTAATTCCAGGTAAGTGTAACAGTTCTTCCTCAATGTCCTCAGTTCCCATAATTGTTTTCTGGCGGAGCTGTTTTTATCAGAAAAGGTGCGATAACCTCTGATAAGAAGTTGCAAGAAGCTCAAAGACTTTTGTGTATAATACAAAGCAGTGTCACTGTGACCCATGATACCAGAGATGTGTGGAGAAACATGACACAGTGAATGTTTGAAAGACACAGGAGGGGCGTGCTGATTGTGATGCGTCAGTGTGATAATGCAGCTTTATCCCACAGAAACACACTCTCAGTGTTGCTAAGTCAGTTTCCCTGATAATAAATTACAAAACCACAACCATTCAGATAAAGATCGAGCTCGACACACTTGGCACCTGTGAGGGCCCAGCACACTCTGTGGTGTCTGTCTGGCACTCTCTCAGGCGTGGGCTGAGGCACAGTGGGGGGGAGTTTGGTTATTTTTAGTTCCCTCTCCTGTTGTGCAGTCACTGTTTAATTGGTCTTCATGCCTCCGTGCTTCGTCCTCCGCCCCTCCTCTCAGGACCCCAGACTTGAGAACATCAGCACAGGGCATGTTCACCATCATGTAGTGATAAGTGGCTCATTGGAGAATCAAGTGTTGCCTACTGCCCCCTGCTGGTACCACAAATAGACATGCATGTTCTTGTGTTTTTGTGTTTGTGAGCCTAAATATACGCATAGAACAGATCAAGACTTTAGGTTGTTGCTTTTACTCATTATTTTGTTCTTTTTACCCCAAATTTATCAGCATTATCTTGTGTTTACCCCCTTTTTTTTCTTTTTACCCAACATTTTCCACCATTTCCTTTTTTTACTCATTATTTTGCTCTTTTTACCTAACATTTTCCATCATCTTCTTGTTTTTAGATATATTATTTTGATTTTACCCAACATTGTTTGTTTTCACACCCCTCTTACTGAGTCAAAGGAATAGAAACTGAAACATAAACACATCTATAGGTTGAATATTAAGAGCTCATATGAACAATTTCAGGCATATTTAACCATTTATGAAAAAGTTTTTCTGTGTCAGTTCTAATACCAGTACTGGGCCATGGTGCCATCACTGACCTGACGTCACATGAATCCAAACAGCAGCATATTACTCTGTCGTTCTCTCTCTCTGTCTCTTAGGTTTCAAACAGCTTTCTTAAATAATTTGTGACTGACAGTGTGACTAATAGTCTCTGCTGACACAGAAAAATAGTGACAACACGATTAGTATCCCAATTAAGTAATCCAGTGAGTAACCCAAGTACTTCACCAGTGTAATCTCTATTGGTAGCTTCCAGATACTCTGCCTATGTGACGTCAGAGCACATTGTGGACGGATCCAGGGGACTTTTCTGATTGGTTGAAATATTAAACATGGCAGCCTCCATGAAATCATCCATAATGAGGGAATTATGACTTTTGGAGATGTGTAGCTTAGTTGTATGAGCTCTTTTTTTTTTTTAATCCATACCCAGGACTGACACTAAAAACTGAAACTTACAGGACTAAAAGGTACTAAAGCCACGCTTCATATTATGTCAAATGGACAAACTATGTTGTATAAAAAAACATTACTATACCTACTTTCTGACAAGGAGGTTGCTTAAGTGTGTGTTATAGTATTTGCACTGAGAGTAAGGGTTCAGAGTCGTTTGTAAAGGGAGTCAAAACTAAAAAGATCCCGTCAAAAATCCTGAAAAAGTAGCTCTCTCACTTTCATTTTGCATCATACAGTACACAACATCTGATCTTTATTATCACAGCATTTATGTTTTAGCTCCTAAATCTGTGTTTTAGTGTCCTTTTACTCCCTATGTGCAGCTCTGCCCTCATCAGTGTGTGTGTGTGTGTGTGTGTGTGTGTGGATAAATGACAGATGCTGTTCCTAAAATAGAGGTGCTACATGATTGCAGTCATTTGCTTTGAATGTTATTGTGTTATACTGAGAGGTGATGATGATGATGTATGTGGTAGAGTTCAGGGGGCTGATGGGAATTACTGAATTTCTTCTGACAAGCGCAGTCATCTGGAGTTGAGGCATCAGGTGTTGTTCTGGTCTGATCATTTCTCACTTAGAGGTCAAAGAAATTCAAAGAGGAGGAGACGAGTACATAGGTTGACAATCAGAGGGATAAATAAGGTGAGATTAAATGTCAGATGGCCTCATGGTCTTTCCCCCTGTCCTTGAAGCGGTTTTGTTTTTGCACAAATACAATGAAAACCCAGTGAGTTTCTGATTATCTGATTTCATAGCAGAGGACACGATGAGTCTTAAACTCCACAAATATCTTCCCACCTTCCTGTTGTTTTCTAAAATTAGACTGTCACTTATGATACAGCTTAAAACATCAGTGCTGAGCTAGGAGGAGATTTTTGGATATTGGGTTGTCACCGGCTATAACCAAATCTGGGAGCACCTTTAGACAATCTATGTGTGAATTGTGTGCAATTTCCCCTGGCGAGCAGACTACTGAAAACAAATCGAGTGTTACCTTTCAAGAGACGTCCTTCACATAATCAATTTAATCTCCAATTTAACAGGCGAAACAGTCGATACTTGATTTGTACACCTCTGAAGTCAGGACCTCATTTTTACATCATTTGACTGTCTTAGCTGTAGACATCTGAGTAAATAGTCATCCCCTTTGTTAAGAGCATGTTAATGAAGATACTTGATCAAACTAGAGAGTACTCAGAGAGCACAAACTTCCACCATGATCCATGTCTGATCTTCACCGAATTGTCAAATTGTAGTTTTCATCGTGTGTGTAGATTTTTACCCAAAGAACCAGAACATTTTCACTTTGTACCTACTGCTTCCATCTTCTTCCTGTCTGGCTCACAGCAGCAGTGTTTTACTGCCCCCTACTGGTTCTCAAAATATGTCATTGTTAAAGCACTCGCCAATTATAATTACTGTTGGACCATAAGGCGCACTGGATTATAAGGTGCAATATCAATGAACAAGAATGAACGGGTCTATTTACAAACGTAAGGCACACCGGATTATAAGGCGCATTAAGCGACTGTCTCTTAACAGGAGCCATTTTGGGGTCCTTATACACACCATATTATTGTGTGTCAGCTCCTGACTACAGTAGCCATAATGCTCCGACAATCCATCAAGCGGTGCGGCTTCGTAGTTTTTCAAAGTCGTACTGAAACATTTTGACAGATTTTTGAGCCCCGTGCACCACCATGAAATCGGTTCAAGGTCAGTAAACACAACCAGAATTAATACATAAGGTGCTCTGGATTATAAGGCGTACTGTTGATTTTTCGGAAAATTAAAGGATTTTAAGTGCGCCTTATAGTCCGAAAAATACGGTAATAGGGATTTTCACCTTTCAATCCGAGATCACCAACACTGTGCTGATGCTACAGACCGAACACTGTTTGTATGAGGTACAACCCACTTGCTTTACTGGTATTTAGTACACAGTATTAAACATACTAACATTTAGACCTGTTAAAAACAAAGTGATTACACCTCACCCAAGAGGAGGACGTTGATCCTAAATTTCATGGCAATTCCTCCCATAGTTGTTGAGAGATTTCATAAAAAGGACAAATGCAAAGCTCATGGTGGCAGCAGTGTCAGAGAATCAAAATCAGAAGTTGGGTTTTATTTGAGCTCAAAGGAAGAGTCCTCAGCCATTTTCAGCAGGAAAGTGTCTCCAGGGAGAGTTGGCCTGGTGCTTTAGTCTGTCCTCTGTCAGTTCATCCGTGCCTGTGTTTTAGCTGCCAAGCTGTCTGCAAGGAAACAACAACAACCCGCCTCTCCTGGCTAATTCTTATTGACAGTAGCAGCAGATTGTCCCCGTAGCAGCCGCCATCCTCACTGACATTAACATCTGAATGAGGATCAAGAAAACAAGAGACACATTTAGGAAAGTGAGGGTGACAGAATGGTTCAGCTTTTATTTTGACAACACATTAATCACCTTTTTGTACATCTTGCATGGGCATTTATAGCTCATGCAGATTTTTTTATAGGTTTTATTTGTTTTTCCTCTTCACTGGCTCTGAATATTTTCTCTTCTTTTCTTCTGTCTGTCTGTCTGTCTGCTTTCTCCCCAAATAGTTATTTTTATCCCGCTCTTCTTAAATTTCCTATCCTCTAGCGTTTCCCCTCCCGGTTTCCTCCTCTTCACTGTCCTTTCCTTGAGTCACAAAAATCCTGTCCTTGCTTCACTGAGGACATGATGTGCAGGAATCAATCTGAAAGACTTGTCGCAATTAGGAGCAGCTCTGATAGAGGTCTGCTCAGATAAGGACGGTTTTTGGCTCTGTTTTTCCTCTAATGGAAAGTATCTAAAATGAAATCACTGTAAGATTTAACCACGTTAATCATTGTTTTGCTTGAATTAGATGTTTAATTTGTTGATAAATCTGCCTTAATCGAACAAGCTTTTGATGCGTCAACCTCTTCCCAGGCATAATCCAACTGTACGGAGGCTCTACACTGAACACTGTTGCCCTCTAGTGGTAACATAGTAACACACTCCTGTTCAGCTAACATATCTTTTTTTTAATCTCAATATATAATCCTTCACAGCTTTTCACACCAGTCACACCTGACATGTCAGCAGCTGTCCTCATGTTTAAACTCCTTTTTGTCCTTTCTCACAATTCTCTCTTCAGTCGCCGCCCCGACTTCCTTTGAAGGACCCTTTGGGAAGATTATTTACCGTGTGAGGGCGGCCATTGACACACCTCGCTTCTCCAAGGACTACAAAGCCCAGAGGCCCTTCTACCTACTCAACCTGCTCAACCTCAACGAGGTGCCTGACATTGAAGTAAGTGTTTCAAACTGAAATCTTCTTGCTTCTTCTGCACCTTGAAGGTTATATTTATCCCTTTGTGTTGCCTGTTTGCTGAGTAAATGTGGGACTGGATTGAAAAGGTGGGAGAATGTGAAACGCTGTAATGCATTTCTTTATTTGATCAAGCTTTGGTCTCAGTCAGAGTTTATTTGATTTCATAACAGAATGAGATATAATGCATTTTCTCCTTTACTTCCTCCTTCCTATAATTCACTCCCTTCCCATCATGACTGTCAGAGTTTCCTGATACCGTGGAACTTAGCCGGAATAAATAATCAGCGAAGCATCCGCTGGTAATTACTCACAGTGCACAAACAAACATTCATCTTGTGGCTTTATCTCTGCAGCATTCGAGTTCTGCTGTGACCACTAAGAAGTTCAGCTACCTCTTGGTGAAGACGGGGACCCTGATGCTGAAAACTCGCAGTGACCTGAGGGGTTACATCCCCGGGCAGGTCATCAAGTTAGCCACCGAGATCCACAACAAGTCTGGGAAAGACACAGGATGTGTACTAGCCAGTCTCATACAGGTAAAACATTTATGTTCTGTAATGTCGGGGTATCTGTGGCTACATGAAGCCATCTTGGAAAGGATGATTTTACTTTTTTCACATTTTTCAGAGGTTAAGTCCTAAAGAAAATAGATTAGAAAACCTGTAAACACCAACTCACAGATCTCCATAGTCGTTGCCCTATACCAAATATTATTATCAACACAGCCAGTTAGTGTAATGGCCTTTTAGAGCTGTCTCATAAATCTCTGCTGGGACAAACAAAACCATTCATAGAACTAATCTGTTCATATGGGTAAAATGTGTCTGTACCCACAGGTCACAGAGGTTTTTTGCATCCATTTCCAAAAATTAACCTTTTCTTGTAGTGTTTTCATGACACATTTGTGAAGTCACTGAAGTCTTGTGTGTGTGTGTGTGTGTTACACCAGAAAGTGACCTACAAGACCAAGCGGCCTGTGTTTGACCTGCGGACCATTGCAGAGGTGGAGGGAGCTGGAGTGAAGGCAGGAAAACACGCAGAGTGGAGGGAGCAGATCATCGTCCCTCCTCTTCCTCAGTCGGCACTCGCCGGCTGCAGCCTCATAGACATCGAATACTTCATTCAGGTCAGAGTGCACGTGTGTGTCTGGTATGCACTAGAGATGGAGAGATTCATAAAGAGATAAATATTACTATTAGAAATTACAAATATATAAAGAAAAACAGCACTTTTTTGTTAATTGCTAATGGTGTGCGTATTAGTTCTGTCTGAACATATTAAATTGTATCTTTTTAAAATGGGATTAATTGGTTTACTTAATAGAAGTCAAACACAATACTTGTTTTGTCCTCCTGGTTTCTGGACACAGCAAAATCTGAGACTTCAGGTCTTGTTGTCGTTGTAAACACTGTCTCTGCTGCTGGCAGCTTGATGCACCTCATGCACATTTTCAGCTACTTCTGGTTTATTTTTTGACAGACCAGCTCTCAACATGCTGCCAAATTGCATCATTTTTTACACTTTTAATTCTTTCCGGATCGAAACCACTGAATTATTGATGATACACACTCATTATAAACTCACTCTAGAGTACCGCCTGTCTGTTAGTTATCATAGCAATATCATCATGAGTATTCAGGCTGCTTCTGCTTTTCCGCTTGAAATTCTTCAAATGTCTGTTTGTCAGTTTTCTCACAACAAAAGAACAAAAGCCTTTGTGTAAATGTAGACTGACAAACAAATGTGCTAAATTTCACACAATATACTAGCAGTAGTTACATCCTAAAGGAGAGCAGTGATGTGTGTTAAATGCTGTTAATGCTGTAAACTATTAGGGAGCTAGAAAAAACTTAGAGAGCACAAACCTCTGTCAAGGCTTAATTCATGTCTGATTTCCAGCAAATTGGCTCAGAATGTAAACATTATCATCCCATATGTGTGTGTAGATTCTCAACAAAAAGATCTGACAAAGTTATGATTTATTTTTATATAGCAGGAGGACAGTTTGGAGACACATGTTCAGGTGTAAACAAAGATGTGTCTTAGCTGTCCACTTCAGATCTGATCACCTAAGAAGTATTTTAAAACCAAGTGTAAACAGGGTCAACTTTGTATTGTTACAAACACACTGCTTTTATAGTTTTTACAGCACTTCTGTACCTGTAGTGACTTATTTGTTTTAAATCAGATTTTTACATGTTTATAATTTAAAAAAGAAAAACATAATGAGCCTAAACTGCACTGCAGTTGTGCTCCCTTCATAAATCCCTGTTTGTGCCATAGGTGTCTCTAAAATCACCAGATGCAGTTGTCACACTGCCCATCTACATTGGGAACATCGCTGTGAACTTGTCTCCGTCGAGAACCGTGCCCACCAGTCC